>JASCZI010151748.1:3275-29787 GCA_036250425.1 Stylosanthes scabra | reverse complement strand
CTCTCTCTCTCTCTCTCTCTCTCTCTCTCTCTCTCTCTCTCTCTCTCTCTCTCTCTCTCTCTCTCTCTCTCTCTCTCTCTCTCTCTCTCTCTCTCTCTCTCTCATTGTAGGAGATTAATCCATCATCCATGTGCGCAAAGTACGCAAAGTAAAGTTGAATTAACAATGCTATTTGAAATAGGGTATCAAATGTAAAAGCCTCATTCATTTAGGTCTAGCCTGTTTAAGCTCGATTTTATACGATAAAAATTTTTTAATTCGATCCATTTATGGTCAGTCCGCCGAATAAAAGGACTGGCCCATTTAATTAATTATTAATTATTTTTTAAAAAAATAAGTAAAAGTTTTAATTTTTAATTTTAAAAAATTACTTTGAAAAGAAATAATTTTTTAGCCAAAAAACAAACTTTAGAAAAAAATAAAGTTTTTTAGTTGATGGATCGAATTTTTGAGTCGGATACGAAAAAAATATAGTAAAAAAGTGCTACTTTTTGAAAAAATAAAAAATAAATTAAATAAACGTAAACCCCGATTTTAAACGATTCGGACTCAGAGACAAAAGTCCGCTTATTTAGACGAATAAAATACACATAATTATTTTAAGAGATAAAATATTATGTGTATTCAAAATATTTTTCTCTTAAAATACACATAATATTAATTTAGTCTCTTGTAAATAGTTAATTAATGAATTTATAAAATTTTAGTTAAATGCCACACACACACATATAATTTTAACACCAAAAAATATATCTTATTTTAACACCAAAGTGATGTCATATATATTTTTCAAGAACCTAATTAACCACATGTCACATACATTTTTTTAATAATTAAATATTAATTATGCAAAATATTCAAGGATCAAACTGGTGTCACGTGAATATTTAGAATACTGAGAAACATAGTTGGTTTATTCGAATTAAAAAGACTTATCAGTAGAATATAATCAGATTATTAGATGAGGATTTCATTATTTATCCGTGTGTGTGTGTTTTTTTTTATTCAATTTCTTATTGTTTACAATCTCGGTGCTTTTAAAACGTAGGGAACTGTGAAAACAAAACATAGGGAAGTAGGGAACTGGGGAAGGGCATATGGATGAACACCAAGTATTTTGGAAGCAACCAAGTTCACAAACAATATCAGATATGCCAAGATATTATTTTAGATGTAAATAAGAAGTGATTTGACCAACTAAGTATAATTAAATTATTTATTTTTATATTAAATAAAAAATATTTTAATATTAAATATAATTTTATTTATATGTAATTTTTTATATTATTTAATATCAAAATAATATTCTATTTAACATAAAAATAAATCACTTAGTTAAATTTAATTAATCAAAACTACTTATTCAAATAACATTACCTTTCATTTTAAATATATATACAATATAAAAAAAAATTGATAGATTATAATAATATATAATATTTTATTCATATTAAAATATAAATTAATTTTTTAAGTGACTTTAATATATCTTTAACTATATCAAGTATATTAAATAACTTTTATAATATAAAAATTGTAATAATTAACAATACATATTATTTTGAAGCTTATTTATGTCAAACATAATAGCCAAGAATAAAATTAAATATACCAACACATAATTATAGTTAGCGGGTCCAAATAAATTTTGTTTTTATTAAAACATAATTTAGACAAAGACATCATACATAACATAACAAACAAATATGAAATAAATATTACTATATATTCAAAACATATCTGCCACACAAATACAAGTCAACAAAAGTGTCCTTATTCCATAATCCATACAAATATACTACACATTTTCGTCCTTGAGATGCTCAAATTTGGGTTCAGCCACCTAACACATATATACATTAATGTTGCTGCCGTAGGTGAACGTGTCTCGACGCCCAAAGTCTACATTCAATAATAATTGATATCTTCTACTAAGCCTCATGAATATTGAATTAAGAAACCAATGCTTCACATTCAATTATCCCTTTTCCAATTAAATAAATTTGATAGAGATGAAACCATTTTGTAAAAGAGTGATGAGAGTGAGAGTTGAATTGAAAGGAGAAAAAAAAACGTCTATACATACAAATCCATACATTTGATTTATAAAGCAATGCGACAGTGTAGAAAAGGACATACACTTGTTTCTATTACTGTATATTACTTTAATACAAGTATACTTCTGTAATGAACATATAAGCAAGCCCCTGTAAAAACAAACAAGAAAAAACATGAGCAAAAGTTTCGTAACTCTAGCTCAAGAGCATCACTGATTGACAAGTTTTTCACCCTTTTTCTCTTCTCCAAGAGCAGAATTTCTTTCTAATAATAAACTTATCATCTCTGGGGGCAGCAAATCCGTGAGACCTTGTTGGAGACTCATTAGTCATAGTTCCTTTTGGAGCAATGATAAATATACCCTTCTGTCATATTTTTCTCCTCATGATATGACTCATCTAAATTAACTAAACATTTTGAGAGCCAATCAAGCATTAATTAAAGTCCTATACTCCCCCATCAGCTCAAAAGCTCTATAGAAATTACTGAGCTTAAGAGAGAAGTAGTAAATTCATCACCCTGCTTGTGCTTCTCTATACTCGAGTCCACCCTTACAGAAAGAGTTTCATTGCTTCTAATATTAGGAAGGAGCTTGTGGTCTTGGACTGTTCGACAAAGAACGACACTGTCCAAAGGTCAAAAGAAGATATTGCCTTCTGTATGCCCCAAATGTTATGTGCTAGTGTCATACCCGGTTGCCCAAACAGGTACACAGTAGATCAAGATTCCAAGGCCAAATGAGGAACATATTGTGATAAAGGCATACACATAGGCTCTCCAAGGATGAATGCTTTCTCTCATTGCATTGAACTCAGCAGCAAAAGTTGAGACAGTACTCAAACACCCCAACAGACCTAACTGTATTCCGGTTGTAATTGTGTCACAGTCTTTAGTATTGACCTGCAAAGTTTGTGATGAGAAAAATCAGATTCTCCCTTTTGCAATGTGAAATTGGTTTCTCTTTATCTAAAGCTAAACTTTATATCACAAACCCTTTATAGAGTTCCATACAAGCCGTTGGATATCACATCACATCAATCACACTACTACTTTTTTTTCCTGAATGGCTCACATGAATCCACCTTCAAAGGTTGTGCTGAAGATTCGATTTGTGGCAATAAAATCCTTACAACAGACGAATATTGGTATGAACACTAAATGTACAAATGATTCTAATTTGCTAATTTCTTGTACGTTAAGTACAGCTCCAACTTTTGATGGTTGTACTAAGTCTGCTAACCTTTTTTCGTACATTCATAAATCAAAGTAACTAGACACGATTTGTAACAATTTCTCAATGCTATCTAATTTAATTTTAATTTTAATCCTATTACTGTTATTTGCTTAGAGATTAGCAAATGCACAAAATATTGGAGCACTGGGAGACAGAGAAAGACAAAGAAACTTACTGCTTTCTTCAAGGTGGAAAGTGCAGCCATTACACAAGCAGCTGATACATTGGCAATGAGAGTTCCAAATGGCATCCATTTAAACAGCTCTGCCTTCCCTAATCCACGACCGTTAAGCCGTGCTAAGAACCATCGACTCCACACGCCTACAGGTCCAACCATGCAAGCGAACCATAACTCAGCACCACTTCCACCATGCTTGAACTTAGCCTTCACCAATGCACCACTCACACCCCATAATATTCCTAAAATCACCAAGAAGATTGTCATAGCCACCAACTGACGCTGGGGGTTATCCACTCTGCACTTGATCTCAGAGTTATTGCCACCTCCTGAACACATATTCAGGTTGTTGAGAAGCCACTTGAACCCCTTGGCAGTTTCAATTCCAAATATGATGGAAAATCCAACAAGAAACAAGCCTGAAAAATCACATTTGCAGAACAAACTATTTAATCAATTCAGTAGTGCTAAATGCTTATCATAGCTGGCAAAAACACTTAAAATTTTCTATAAGACTAAGATGATAGTTATAAATAAAACGAAACCTCTCTTATTTAGTGGACCTATTTACCTATTAGAAATCCGAGAATGGCGAAGAGCCAGTATCCAGAGACACTAAGTTGAAGCATTTTCTGATTCCAACCGCTGAAAGTTGTAAGGCTTCCTAGGTAACCAGTTGTTATTGCTATAGCTAGATGCTCTGAAACTTGACATATGTCGGCTTTGAATACAACACCAAACCATCCCATAAAAAATGAACCAATCTGGAACAGCATGTAAAAAAATTGCATTAAGTTTCAGTGTTTTCCTATGGCAATCTGAACCTGCTATCAGTTTGAGTGTACCATGAATAATTATTTATTAAAAGTGGAATCATAACTAATTTGTAACTGTGTAGTTCTTTAGGGGAAAAAAAAAGGCCTTAATCATCAGTATACTAATATTATAGGAAGATTCAAATCAGACTTTTCATCAGTTGTGCAACTCTCTAGATAGATTTTAGAAGTACATAATGAAAAAGCAGCTCCACTAACTACAAGAACAGAAAGCAAAACTTTCCTATTTGGCCCCACCTCAGCTTAAAAAGTGATACATATTTAAACTACTGTTATAAAAGCAAAAGTTATGAATAATAATTTAATATACACACGGTACTTTTAAGCATATTATACCAATAATATGAATATGTGATATCTGAAAAATAACAAGGAAAGAAGCGGCTACCATATTAGAAGGAAGATCAAGGTAAAGAATAGTGTTGTTGCTTGTCAAATTGGCTTCCCCAGGGCCAAACAACTTCTGCAGTAAATATCTTGTTATGACCTGTATATATAACATTTACTGTGGCTATTAGAATCTTGGTTGTGCTAGTTAACAATACCAAATACTACTGTAAAGTTATTAATCCAATTAAGTCTAATAATTAAAGCAAGATAACTAACTTTAGAGGATACTTACCCCTAGAATTCCGAAAACAGCCATATGGATCATACATGAAGCATAGTCCAGAAACTCTGGCAAACCTTTACGAGGTTCCTGAATATACAAACACAATTAAAAACATGTAAGCAACCATGATGTGATTAGAACTATCCACATATAACAAGTGGAAATTTAATTTCCAGGTATTCCAAAACTATTTAGAATTTAGATAGCTTATAATAAAGATTATTTACATTTACATATAAAATTCAAATCTCAATGGCAAAGCTGTAAATTCTAAAATAGTGAAATGAAAACATAAAGAATAAGAAAGGGATCGAAGATGAATGAGAGAGATTAGAGATAGGTAATCGCTCACTTTGTTTGGCTCTTCAGAAGGCAAAACGGCACCGGTGGTGGTGTTAGGAGGAGACGCTCCTAGCTGAGGTGGCAAAGGCGTAATAGCAGTAGAAGAGGATCTTGGCGGTTGTAGTTGTTGATCGAGTTCAAGAGGAGCAGCAGCACCATTATTAATATCAGATTTAGTTTCATCGAAGGAGAACCTGAAGCTGTTGTTAGCGCTGAACCTTCTGCTTGGAAGTGCACGATCTCCAATGTCACCGGCTTCTGAAACGCTCTCACTGTCGGCGGCGTCGTCGTTTTCCGTGTGGTGGCTGACGTGGCTGGATATGCTGAGTGAGCGCCTCCTGATGGAAGAAGAACCCGCACTGTTCAATCTCTCCATTTTTATTCAAAGGAGAAATAAAGAAGAAGCGCACGGGAAACTTGCGTGTCGAGTCACCGAAAACTGCGTTGAAATCGCAAAAGAAGAAAGAAAAGGGCAAAATTAATATAAGAGGTTGACTCATGCAGTTGCGGCCACCCTGCCACCCATGCTAACTACTGTAACCGTGTATTTTAACATATGCAAAAAATGTTATAAAAAATGTTAAAATAATACATTTTTTTCTATTTTAGATTGTGTTACAAATTTTTATTTTAATTTTGCAATTTCGCTAAAATGATAATGACTATTTGTACAAATTAACCTTAGTTTGAAAATAAAAAACCTTAATTATATATAAATACAATAATATAAAAATATTTTTATTTAATTATTGTATTAAAATATTTTTTAAAAAATATAAAACTTATTTTTAATATTATTTTATTTTACTAATATTTTTATTTTTACTAGATAAAATATATTTAATTTTCAAATTGGTCCTTGAATGATACGATATTATTTAGCTTCGTTTTTGGAAAATTTTGTTAGTCATGCAATTCTTAATTAAATTAATTATTTTACCAATTAAATAATATGTGTTACAAAATGATTGATTGATATATAACATACCATTCTATTATTTTGTGACACATGACATTTGAAAATTAAGTATTTGATTGGTAAAAGAACAAATTTAATTAAAAATGGTATCTTTCATGGCTAATATTTTCGATTGTAAATTTGAATAACATAATATTTTCCGAATCAATTTAAACATTATTTTTAATCAAATAACCACTCCAAACATGTTTTATATATAAAACAACAACAATATAGTATAAAAAATTAACAAATAGTAATTTCAAAAAATAAAAATTTTCCATATCTAGTTAGGGACTCACATAGGAACAAAGAAAGATCCTTAAAGACAGAGACATGCGAGGCTGAGATAGAGACAGACGAGGCAACACGGAGGCGCAAAGCTGTTGGGACACTGCAGAGTCGGGCGAGACACGACAAAAAGGGCTGGGGCTGCTGGGACTAGGCCCTCTGCGATGGCACGGAGACGACGCAGGATGATTGAAAGGAGTGACGAGTGAAGGTGCAGTACTCCGGTTTCGGTGCCGGTGAGTGAGGTGAGGATATGGGATTCAGTCTTGAGAGAGAGAGGGTTTCAGCCGTTGATGAGGGTTTTAGGATGATTCAGTAGGTATGAGGCAATATATACCCATATCAACGCAATCGCTTTAAATACCGCCTCATTCAGGGCGAGGTAGGTCGGAGCGGGTGGGACAGGTCAAATTGTCATCTCTATGATTCAGAACACGAGCGTCGTTCTTCATGAGGCTTTTCGGTTTTTATTTTGCTAATAGGGGCTTTTCGGTTTTAATGTAATATATTTATCAAAGTTTCTCCCTTCAATTTCACTCAAGTTATTTATTTCATATTTCACAAAAAATTATTTTAATATTAGATAAAAAATTTATTTTTATGTTATTTTTTATTACTTGATATTAAAATAATTTTTTATTTATTATAAAAATAAATAAATTGATTAGATTTGATTCACCTATATAATTATACTAGATAATTATTGCTATTTTTATTCGTTTTATTTTTACTTCAGCATCTTCTACGTGAGTTTAGGGCTAGAATTTAAAATAATTGATTTTTTAGAGTTTAAATTTTATAATTTAGAACTTAAAAGCTATGGTTTAAAATAATCGATTTTTTATACTTAAATATAATATTTGTTGATGTGTTTAATATATTTTAAAATTTTGAACTAAAAGGTAAATTTTTTTTATTAGAAAGAAAGAGAAAAAAGCAAAAGAATAAATCTAGATGCGTTGATGGTAATTAAATATATTTTTTTTAGTTAAAGAAGAAGTTGAGAGAAAACTAGTTGTACCGATATATTTATATTTTAATTATAAAATATGTTAAAATAAAGGATAATACTAGGTGCACATCTAATTTATCTACTGAAGTTTAATCAAGTCATTTAAATTTATGTCAAATAAATTATATTTTGATATTAAATAGTATAAAATAATATAGAAACAAATTTATATTATTTGATATGAAAATAAACTTATCTTTTATATAAAAAAAATAACTTGGTTAAAATTGTTTAGTTAAAATAGATATATATTTAAAATTATTCTAAAATAAAATATTTTTCAATTTTAGATTATGTTAAAAATATTTATTTTAATTTTTAATAAAAAATAATTTTCTCTAGCTGATTCTTACATGAATTATAACAAAATATAATAATATAAATAATTATATATATATTTTTTTTTGTAATTTATAAAGAAAAGGATGGAATTTCTATGACTCTAGTAACTTTGTTTTCTTTGTTTCTTCTGCTGCTTTTCGTGTGGCACAGTGCAAAGAACGTGGCACAGCCACGGGTCCTTTGAATGGCGATTTGCTAGTTGCTACTCCCTATTATATTTTGTATTTTAATTGTTTATTATTCATTTTTCATACCAACAATATTATACGACTAATAAAAATTTAGACAACAATTTAAATTGGATGTTCTATTTTTTTAAGTTTGGATGTTATATTTCTAAAAAATATAAAGTTAGCTTATTGTTAGTTGCTTTAAGTTTTGGATATTATATAATTTTTGTTATAAATGTTCTATAAACAGTAATTTCTATTTTTTATTGATTGATTTGTTGATTAAGAAAAATTGACTATCTATAATTTTCTTAGAACAAATTATCTATATATTTATATATATATATATACATAATAATTAAATTTAATAGCTAAATTTAATATACAAATAACATTTTTGTTACTTATCTAAATATCACATTTATTCCCTTTATCTATATAAATCTCGAATTCGAGTCTCTCCCAACATATTTAAAAAATTTTAAAAAATAATTTAAAAAAACCTAGCTTAGCTAGTAGGGAGAGTTACTCTAAAGGACCGTTAAGGAGATTAAATTATTAAGGAGGACCTTTTTATACAAAAATTATTAAGAATGACTAATTTATATATGAGTAATGCTAGGTAACCAATAAAAATTCAGCCAATATCAGCCAACAACTTGAATTGGATGTTCTATTTATTTAGGTTTCGGATGTTCTGCATAGTAGTTATAGATGTTCTACTTTTTGTTGGTTGAGTTATTGGTTTGAAAATTATTGGTTACGTATACTTTCTTTTTATATATATAATATTTAAAGAGAAAGACCAAATCTTCTTTTAAAGGCACAAATATATCTTTAGATTAATTATACATTTATTTTTTTTATTGGTGTCTACATTTATTATTTTTTTAAACATTTTTCTCTGATTATCTATTATACTCAATTTTAATTACACACGTTCATTTATAACAAAAATAATTTGTTCCTGCTAACTACCATTTTATCGTTAATATATTATCTAATTTTAACTTCAAGTCTTTTATCATTGTTATGATAAGACGTAAAGTTAATCTTTCATTGGATTTTGTTATTTATTTATAATTTTCAATTTAAAATTATTGTTTTTGAAACTAAAATTTAAAAGGGACTCGTTACTACTAAATTTTTGTATTAAAAATTGCTATCTCTAAATTTACTAATATTAAAAATTATTTATTATTTTAATAATTATTTATAATTACTATCTCAAATTATTTATAACTTTTAATAAAATTATTTATAATTACTATCTCTAAATTATTTACCGAATTTAGAGGCAGTAGTAATTATAAATAATTTTTTGTGACAATAATTTAGAGAACGTAATTATCAAAATTTAATTAAATTTTTTATAAATAATATTACCGTCTTTTAATAATTTTTAATAATAGCAAATTTAGAGACAGCAATTTTTAATATAAAAATTGCGTGGCAACGAAAATTTTAGTTTTAAAAGCAATAATTTTAAATTGAAAAAATTACAAATAAATAACAAAATTCAAATCAGACTAATTATATGTCTTATTATAACAATAATAAAAGAGTTGAAGTTAAAATTATATAATTTATTAATAGTAAAATAGTAGTTAGCAGCAACAAAGGTTTTTTTTTTTGCTATGAATGAACGTGTGTAATTAAAATTAAGTAGAATAGGTAATTACTAATTAGAGAAAAAAATGTTTAGAAAAGAATAAATATACAATTAATTTAAGGATATGTTTGTCTCTTTTAAAAACAGATTTGATCCTTTTTCTTAAATATTATATAAATTGATCATTCTTAATAATATTTTTATAAAATAATCCGCTTTAATAATTTAATCTCCCCAACATTCTTTAGAGTAATTTTTCCTAGCTAGCACCCATATATGTATATGTCTGGTACAATAAACAAATTATTTAATTTCTCGTCCACCATACCGTGTGGAGAAGGAATGATAGAATGAGACATGGTATTTAGAGATATTGAAAATAGGAATACTTACAATTAATAATATGTATTTACTGTCTAGTGTCTCTGTGTTTAATTTAATTTCTACATCTGTTTCTGTCCCTGTGTAATCAAACGCACCCACCACTAGACAAAAAAATTAGTTGGATATGAGTGTGTCAAAATTAACTGAAATAAAAAATTTGTATCATACATAAGGAAGTTCCTTTTTTTTTTTTTTTCTCTCTTATTGTGGTGAATTAATAAATGGCATTTCATTAAATTAGTGTTATTTTTGTTTGTTTTTACTTTTTAATACAAGATTGATGGCGGGACGGGGTTGAGTATGGAATTTGGTAACAAACACAAAAAATTATGGAGTCACATGAAATAGAACATACACCTCAATGATCATCTCATGAGTAATGAGTTTCGTTTCTTTTTCTATTGGCCATAAATAATCAATTTTAAAAGCTGTCATTGTTTCTAATAAGAACTAATAAGAGGAGAAGCAGAGACAAACACTGAACGAGAGAAATGGAAAATATGATTTCTCATTGATTTTTCAATTCTATAATGTGTACATTTATGCAAGAATGAATGAAATTTACAGCTTATCAAAAATTTTTAATGGATGCTGTAAAATTAGAATAAGGATCCTAACTACCTAAAAGCAATCTGAAATTTGTGAGTTAGAAGGATAAAAACTAACAAAATGCAATAAGAGCCAAAACGGAATATACAAAGAATATCAAATAAGAATATACAAGAGATGAATTAATCATGTTGGGCTTGTGCATTGCTTGATGTCTGCAATGTGATTCAATATACCCCGCAAGCTGGAGGATGGTAAATGTCAAGAATCCCCAGCTTGAATAAATTTGTATGAAATGGTTGTGGTGTAAGAGACTTTGTGAATATGTCAGTCAGCTGATTAGAAGAAGAAACAGGGAGCAACTTCATTACTCCTTCTTGAGCTTTCTGGCAGATCAAGTGGCAATTCACTTCAAGATGTTTAGTGCGCTCATGAAAAACAGGATTAGCCGCAATGTGAAGGGCACTTTGATTATCGCAGTAAAGTACAAGTGGGCGAGAACAAGAGATATTTAGTGCTGCAAGGAGATTGAGAATCCATTGCAATTCACATGTAGTACTTGCCAAGGCGCGATACTCAGCCTCTGTAGATGAACGAGCTACTGTTGTCTGTTTCTTGGTCTTCCAAGAAATCAAAGAATCACCCAAAAAGAAGCAGAAACCAGTCAAGGAGCATCTTGTGTCCGGACATCCCGCCCAATCAGAATCACTGAAGCCAAAAAGTTGTAAAGAAAATGATCTAGATAGGAAAATGCCTCTGCCAGGATTATTCTTTAAGTACCTAAGAACTCTTAAAGCTGCCTTGTAGTGATCTTGTGTAGGAATAGCCATGAATTGACTCAATTGTTGGGTGGCATAATGATGTCCGGCCGGGTAGTGGTGAGGTATAGAAAATGGCCAATAAGACGACGATATAAGTAAGGATCAGACAAGGGAGCACTGTTATGCTGAGACAACTTAGTGACATTATCCATTGGGTAGAAACTGGCTTTGCACCCAATAGACCATAATCACTCAATAAATCCAAACAATATTTATGCTGAGACAAAGAAATTCCTTGAGCTAAATGAGCTACCTTAATGCCCAGAAAATACTTCAAAGTACCTAAATCTTTAATCTTGAAATTAACATCCAAAATCCTCTTAATGGAAGCTATCTCAGAAACAGAATTACCGGTAACAATAATATTATCAACATATACCAAAATAATGCAAATTTCAGTACCAGTAATCTTAATGAATAAGCTGTAATAAAAAATAGTCTGTTTGTAGCCACCAGATAAAATAAGAAGTGATAATTTCTCATACCACATACGACTTGACTGCCGCAGACCATAAAGTGACTTCAAAAGTTTGCAACACTGTCTAGAACGGGTGGGAACTAGGCCTGGAGGAAGCGTCATGTATACATCCATATTGAGAGAACCGTGTAAAAATGCATTGTTGACGTCTAGTTGCTGAAGAGGCCACCGTTTGATTGAAGCAAGAGCAAGGACAATGCGAATGGTAGACAGCTTGACAACTGGAGAAAAAAGTCTCTAGGAAATCCACACCCTCCGTCTGTGTACACCTTTTTGCCACTAAGCGGGCTTTATATCGCTCGATTGTGCCATCAGGGAGCCTCTTAATTTTGTAAACCTATTTGCAACCAATGGGTTTAACTTGAGGAGGACAATCAACAACCTTCCATGTTTGATTCAGTTTCAAAGCTTCAATCTCATCGTGCATGGCAGCCCGCCACCGAGGACACTTATTAGCTTCTGAAAACGACCTTGGCTTAGTCTCAGAGTGCAAAGATAAAATATAGCTTCAATGGGAAGAAGAGAGCGAAGAGAAGGAGAGAACAGAAGACAACGGATACCGGCACCGAGGTGGGCAGGAGGCTTAGGTTGGCGGAGGCTTCGTCAAGGAGGTGGTGTATAGGGACAGTTTGTGTTGGTGATGGTGAAGTAATGGGACTAGGGATGAGTAGGGAAGGTGACGGCGAAGTGGTGAAGCTAGGGACGGGTGAAGAAGGGGACAGCGAAGTAGTTGTGTTCTATGAGATTGGGGATGATGTTGTTGTGCTAGGGATTGGAGTGGTAGTTGGTGGAGGGTGAGTTGTGGATTCGGGCTGAACGGGTGATGGGTCAAGAGGAAGGGGCTGAGGCCCAATGGGGAGAGAAGTAGTGGTGTCTTTTGTTGGGAATGTGGGTTGAAGCAAAAATATAACTAGATGAAAAGTTGAAGGATTTGGACTTTGTGGAGTGGAAGATTGGGTATTATGAAAAGGAAAAGTGGTTTCATGGAATTGAACATGTCTAGAGATTGAAATTTGTTTGTGATCTAAAGAATATACAAGGAAACCCTTATAACCGTGAGCAAAACCAAGGAAAATTGCTTTGAAAGCTCGTTGATCAAATTTGAATCGTTGGTCTGTGAGGGTGGAAACAAAGCATAGACAACCAAAGACTTTGAGGTTATTAAAATTGGGTAGTGTATTACGAAGGATTTAAAATGGTGTTTTGAACCCAATGCTTGAAGAAGGTACTCTATTGATTAAGTACACTGTATGTTTTATTGCATAGGACCAAAATTGAAGTGGAAGATTGGATTGGAACATGAGAGCTCTAGCTACATTAAGGATATGTTGGTGTTTTCGCTCGACTCTACCGTTTTGTTGTAGTTTCTACACAACTACGTTGGTGTATAATTCTTTTAGAAGAGAAAAATTGAGGCATAAGGAATTCGGGTCCATTATCAGAACGAAGAATTTTAACTTAGGAGTTGAATTGTCTTTCAACTAAAGCAACAAAGTTTTGGACTTGCAAAGAAACTTCACTTTTAGAGTGTAACAATATGACCCAAGTAAATCTACTATGATCATCCACAATTGTTAAAAATTATTTATGATTGTGTATTAAATTTTGTCTAAAAGGACCCCATATATCCAAATGTAATAATTCAAAATTGACATTGGCTCTATTCAAACTTTGTGAAAAAGAAACTTTCTTTTGTTTTGCCATATGGCATACATCACAAATAGAACTATGAGTAGGTGGGATAAAAGGAAAAAATTTGTGTAAAACACTTAGTCTATTTTCGGATGGATGTCCCAAACGAAAGTGCCAAAGATTGGATGGAGTGATGGGTGTAATGATAGAATTAACCGTGGAAGGTGATAATGTGTTGTTGGGTTGGTGTAGGACATTGTCTAGAATATAGAGGCCACCTCTCTCTTTACCCAAACCAATCATCCTCTTGTGTGGTGCCTGCAGTGTACAATGAGAATGTGAAAAGGTGAGTTTGCAATTAAGAGATTTTGTAAGGGAAGAAATATAAATGATATGAAAACGAAAGTATGGAAGCTATAAAATATTGGTGAGGACTAAATGAGATGAAAATTGTATGGTGCCTTTGTAAAATGCAGTGATTTTTGAGCCATTTGGTAATTGAACAATGGTGGGTTTTATTTTAGTGTATGAAGTAAATAGAGAAAAATCAAATATAACATGGTCAGTAGTTCCAGAATCAATAATTCATGCATGAGTGAATTGATTATGTGAAATAGAATTATTTATGAGAGAGTAAGTAAAAGAGGAACACAAGAGATGGATACCCAAACTTGGCTAGAGAAGGGCCCAGTTTGAGAAGAAGAAGCTAAAATGTTATCTTTACAATCTGAGGAATGGGCTTCAGCCTGTTTCAGAAAGGTCAACAGTGTATGATGTTGGGCTGCAGTGAGGCCCAACCCGGAACCTACAAGAGAAGCGGATCCTGTAACCCTAGCATTGCTTGATGTCTCATGCAGAGCAGAAAAGGAAATCACGACGACAGTGCGTGCCGAGGAAGAACCACCGAAATTTGCTGCTGCCGGACGATCATGATAGTGGGGTCGGCCGAGATACCGTGGATGACCCGAAGGATACCCATGCTTGTCGTAACAGATATCGATAGTGTGGCCACTTCGTCCACAATAAGTGCACTGTTTTGACGATCCACCATCGCGACCATGGTTCGAAGGGATAGAGCCGCGACCTCGGCCCGAAGCAAAGCGACGAATGTCGAAAGCCGCGATGAGGACCTTCTGTTCCTCTAACCCATTGGTGGTCAGAAGCTGTCGTTCGTGCTGAATCACCATTGCGAAAACCCGATTCACAAATGGTAGTGGATCGAGAAGAAGAAGCTGTGACCTAACGACAGAGAATCGCTCATCAAGACCTCTGAGAAATCTGATGATGAAGTCTTGGGAGAGGTGGTTCTTGGCAGGACAATGGCAAGCAGGCAGAGGTCGTGAGTTGTCAAGCTCCTCCCATAGCGTCTTGAGGGCTGTGAAGAAGTCGGTCACAGACAGAGCACCCTGTTTCAGGGCATAAACTTCCTCCTGAAGCTCTGCTATGCAAAGGAGATCTGACTGAGAGAAACGCTCTTGGAGGTCTGACCAGACTGCAGCTGCTGTGGTGAGGTAAATTACACTCTGAGTCATGGATGGAGACAAGGAGTGGAATAGCCATGAGAGTACCAAATTGTTGCAACGTTCCCAGGCAAAGAATAAAGGGTCATCAGAAGCGGGGGAAGAGATCACTCCAATAAGAAATCCATATTTGTTCTTTGTGATTATTGCCATGGTGAATGCTCTTGACCAGGAATGGTAGTTATTTCCTGTGAGGACAGGAGTGACAAAGACTGAAGTGGGATTTTCACTAGGGTGAATGTAGTATGGACTTGTCTGATTGAGTGTGGTAGTGTTTAGAATTTCTTCCATGATGATTGAGTTGTGAGAAGATGAAGATGAGTGATTGTGTTGATTATTTGGATTGGCTGTTTTGACCATGTTAAGGAGAAGAGGAAGGCAGCAGAGCTTAGAGCTTTGATACCATAATAAGAGGAGAAGCAAAGGCAAAGACTGAATGAGAGGAATGAAAAATATGATTTCTCATTTATTTTTTCAATTCTGTAATGTGTACATTTATACAAGAATGAATAAAATCTACATCTCATCAAATCTTCCTAATGGATACTGTAAAATTAGAATAAGGATCCTAACTACCTAAAAGCAATCTGAAATGTGTGAGTTAGAAGGATAAAAACTAACAAAATGCAGTAAGAGCCAAAACAGAATATACATAGAATATCATATAAGAATATACAAGAGATGAATTAATCATGTTGGCCTTGTGCATTGCTTAATGTCTGCATTGTGTTGGGTTGCTGCAATGTGATCCAATAAGAACCATTAAATAAAAACATTTGGCACAAACAAGTTTAATATGCATATTTTTTAAAAAAAATTGAGAGCCAATGCAATAAGAAAAGTTATCGATGATAACTCATATATTATGTGGGTGATCATTTTTATTTTATTTAGAAGATAACATTTTTTTGTTTGGATGATAAATTCTTTTAATTTCAAATGATAACTTAATTAATGATTTTTTAACAACTCCTTAACGTTGATTCCATATCGTTGTTATTAAAAAATGAGTTGATGACACAAAAAAATAAGCACATTATAACTGATTCACAGTCCATCCTTAATCCGTACTCATAAATATTACTAATTTACTATTAATATTAATATTATAATCATAATCTTTATGCTACATAAGCAATGACTTAAGGATAACACGGCTAAGCATATGAACGTTTAATACCTAAAAGAATATAATAAAGATAACATAAGCTGCAAGCAATGATGTAAGTGTATTCGTAAAATTAAATTTAGGCCACAAGAAAGATCTATTTTAAGTCCGAATTTTTTTAGTAATCCATGAAAGATAAGATAAGCAATGAAGGTCGACCAAATATTGAATTACTGGACGTGAGCAAAGAGAAAAAAAAAAAAAAGGCATAAGTAAAATTAATATTAATATGTCACAATTCACAACATAAAAATTCCTACGTAACATTGTGGATTTGAGTTGAAAAGGAAATAAGTAAGAAAAATTTTACAATGGACTAAATTTATAGTGGACCATATGAAATATTATTAAATGAATAGTTGAGATTTTTTTTATATTTTATTTTTATTATTTATTGAAAATTCTTATCTACCCGTTTAAGAATATTCTAATTAGTTTATGAAAAACTAAATTCATTGAGAAAGCCATCAAGTAAAAGTCAAAAGCATCTGTTTGTTTCCTTGTGGATTGTGTGGTTTGTATTTGACGAACCAAATCCGAAAGCAAAGGGGTTCATGATTTAGAGGCGTGCTTATGTTAAAAATTAAAATAGCCTAAATATTCATTTTTTTTTTGTTATTAAAATAGCCTAAATATTCGTGAGTCATAACTCATAACCTCAAGTTCTTTTTTTCTGCTGGTGGCAACCTCAGGCATTTTTTTTTTTTGTGGACAAGAACCTCAAGTGGTGAGAAAAATATATCTTGATATTGTGTGGGTTGGGTTACCAATTTTGTTTTTTGGAGAGACTGGGTTACCATTTTAAAAAGTTATTTTAGATTGGGCCTAAGAAGTAAATAACTCCAAACAGAGTTTTTTTCTATAGAAACCAAAAACATTTTTTTTCCTATTGCCCAATAAGAAAAATATTTGTTTATCTGACAAAAAACAAAGCTATTTATTATTTTTTTTTTTATCTTCCAACAAAAGTTGGTACTCCTAGATATCTTGAGTGACTGTCTACGGCCTTAATATCCATTCACTCTTGAATGAGCGTCTGTCTGGTAGGAGGCACATTTTATCTGTCTAAGAAACAAAATACTATCATCCGCAAAAAATAAATGTGTTATCTCCCAAGCATCTCTTGCTATTTTAATTCCATGTAAAGCTTTTTTTTCCTGAGCTCTAATCAGCATTCCGGACAAAACTTCGGCGTATAAAATAAATAGGTAAGGGGATAGAGGATTCTTTGTCTAATTCCCCTTGTTGGTTTGAAAAATTGAGATGGGTAGCCATTAATAAGCACTGGAAAAAAAAACAGTAGTCACACACCTTATTATATCAACCCATTTCGGGGAAAAATCCATTAATTTCAAAATTTGCAGCAAAAATTCTCATTCGATTCGATCGTATGCTTTTGTCATGTCAAGCTTAATTCCCACAAAGCCTTTTGACTCATTCTTCTTCTTTCTCATATAGTGGAAAGTTTCAAAAACTATTAGGCCATTATCTGTTATCAATCTTTCTGAAACGAATGCACTTTAAAACTCTCCCACCAAGCTTGGCAGCACTTTCTTTAATCTGTTTGCAATAACTTTAGTTGCTATTTTGAAAACCACATTGCATAGAGAAATAGGCCTGCACTCTCTAGTATGTTTTTGCTGTTCTGTTTTTGGAATTAAGCATATGAAGGTTTTGTTTATTTCTGTGAAATCCCCTCCTCTGTTCAAGCAATTTAGCACCCAATTTATTGTGTCTTTTCCAACAATATCCCACATTTTTTGTTAAAAAAGTGCAGGCATTCCATCAGGTCCTAGCGCCTTGGTTGGATGCATCTAACTGAGAGCCTCTTTAACTTCATTTTCTATGAAATTTTCTTCTAAAATCTGATAGGCTTCTTGAGATACCCTTCCCTTGACTACTTCAATGGCTTGCTGCACTCCATCTATGCCTTCTGTATTGAAAAGGTCCTTATAAAAGTTAACAATTACTTCCTCCACCTTTTCATCTTCATATACTATTATTCTTTCAATGTTATTCATTCTTCTTTTTTGTGTTGCCTTCTGATGGAAATATCTTGTATTCCTGTCTTCTGCTTTTAGCCACGTAGCTCTTGATTTTTGTGTCCATCATACTTCTTCTTGTTGCAGTAGCTGTCTAATTCTCTTTGTGTCTCTCTTGTTTGTTGTATTATTAGTTGGACAATGAAAAGCACCAATTATTTTTAATTTTAAAAATAAATAAAATAAAATACTACACATAATAATCATTCAATCACTTTTTATTTTTGGTAATTTTTGTGTTTGCGAGTTCTAACGTGAAGAGGAGTTTAGGTGAATTAAATAAAGAAATGTGTGTAAATTATTTTTTAAAATGTATTAAAAATAAAGTGATACATTTTTTAAGATAAAATTTATCGCTTTATAAAAGTGAATCTCCATCCCTTCGTTAATTTATCTTTTCATATAGCATGCACTTTTTGCGATTTGGTAATCATAAAGTAGTAGTAAGAGAAAACTAATGGTTTTGTCCCGCCATTGATGGCTGGTTACAATTTGTTTCTATTACTTTTCAAAAACAAGATGAATTTATTTCACATGAAGTTCACTAAATTAATCAATTTTTATTTTACAAAACTAATTAATCAATTTCATTACAAAAACAATAAATCAAATCCTTAAGATTATCTCTAGCAAAAGAGCTCAAATTATGCTATCAACTTCAACCTGCATCTGTCCCTCTGTCTATCCTTGTTGATTGGACTCCTCCACATCGTAATACAGTTAAAGTTAACTGTGATGCCAGTGTGTCTCATGATCATCTTATGACGGGTTTTGGTTGCGTTATCAGAGACTCAGATACGAAGTGGGTTAAAGGTTGTCTAGGAATTTTACCTCCTGGATCTGTGTTAAGGGGAGAGCTTTTTGCTATTTGGAGAGGCTTAACTTTAGTGTGGGAGTGTGGATTCAGGGATATCTCTTGTGAGACTGACAGTTTAGATGCCTTTCTCGCTACTCAGTCGTCTGGATATTCAGAATTTGCAGCAGATAAAGACTTAGTCATTAAAATACATCAAGTCCTTCAATGAAATTGGAATGCGGAAGTAGTTCTGATCCAGCGAACCGCCAACAATGTTGCTGATTTTTTAGCTAAGAAAGCTTTGCATAAGAGATTTGAATATGTTGAGCTATTAGAGCCCACGTATGATATGCACAACATGTTGTGTGATGCCACGAGCATCTCGACCGTAATTTCCTAATTTTTACTTATTTTCTTTTTAGTCATAAAAAAAAATATAGGTGACGACAATAATGCTATTGGAATTGGATAAAGCATATGGAACTAAGGAAGCGGACGGCGACCCATTTCCCAAACAAAAGAGCCAAACGGATAATAATTGCCATTTATTAAGGTAAACTAGAGTAATTTGCATATCTATTTTAATTTTTTTATAATATTATTTGAATGACTAAAATAATTAAAGTTAATAGATTTATCATGTCTTATTTTTTATATATACCTTGTACAAAACATAAATTGAAAGAAATGTTAATTTTTTTTTATTAAAAAAAAAAATTGCTAAATCATTTTACAATCACTAAATCATAATATTTTTAGATCAACTGACTAAATTAGACACATGTCAATTAATTAACATATACTTTGATAAAAGAAATTTTTTTTCTAATTTTTATTTTCCTTTCAATTTTATTATTATAATATTATTGTAATTGAAAATTAGATTTTTATTTGTTTGTTTTAATTTATTTATCGTTTAAATTCCCTCCAATGAACTTTTAGTGCTCTCATTTTATCATTACTTAACACTTGTCAAGCACTTATGCTAAATACTTGTCAAGCAATGAACCTTTTATAAAGAAAAATACTTAAGTGTAGTCAATTTTATATAAAATTATTTAAAAATAATGTCAAATGATTTGATATTTTAACTAATTTATAATCTAACAACTTAAAATATCAACTTTATATAAAATTAATTGCAAATGAATTCCCATCTTATTAAAAATTTTGGATTCAGCTTTGAATTAAGCTGGGAAGGTATTGGTCCCTCCAAGTGAAAACAAGTTGTTACCAATATTCATAAAAATATGGGTCACACTAACCTATTTTTGGGACATATTTTTCAAAAGATTATACAAAAATACGTAACTAAAAGATAATAGACATATAATTTATTTTTATCTTTTTAATACATTAAACATATCAAAATTTTAAAATTTGTTATTATTATATTCTTATAACACATCCTTAAAATACAAATGAACTAAATCCTAATAATATTCTTACTGTTATCTTAGCTTAAAAAAAACCACATATAGGTTAGAAATTCCAGTCCTGCCTAACCCTATTAAGTATTAACTAGATAATATTATATAGATATTTTAAATGATAATATATTAAAATTAAACTCAACTATTTATTGTAATAAAAATATTTATATAAATTTTGATGAAAATTCATTACAATTAACTTTATATAAAATTATTAGATCATACTTTACTTAAACATATTAAATAATATTCACTATAAATTTATATACAAAAATTCCTTAAATTTCAAAAATCAACCATTATATATATTTATATGCAACATTATAATAAAATTTATCATAATAAAGCAACTAAATTCTTTTATAATAATATAATTAAATTAAGAATAGTTAGTATTATGCTAAAATTTATTTTGTGTTATACTAGGATTTTTTGGTGTCCTATTAAGACTTTTTTTTATATGTTAGGGTTTCTTTAGTGTTCTAATAGATTTCTTCTAATGTTTTGTTAGAATTTCTAGTTATTGCTTAGAGTACACAGTAACTGGTGATATATAGTTGCCTCATCGAAAGACTTTTGCTATTAAACATATTTTATATGAGATAATGGAGGTTGTTTTTAAGGTGATTTGGTGCGAACCTAATAATTTTTATGTTGCAGAAAGAGGAGACAACTATGCGAAAAAAAATTTGTAATTCTCTAATTCAATTTGTTGAGGTAGAGGATATCGGCCGTCAATTGGTGCTCAATAGGATATAGGAGAATATTTTTTTGAAACTTTCAGGATTTGGAGCGACTCGTGACATTTTATAGACTAAAAGGATCTATAAATCTTACTCCCACGAGATTGGTTTTATATATAAAACAAAAAATCAATCTCAAATTGTGAAACATAAAAAAAATTCTTATGATTTTGAGAAGAAAGACATTAGAGAATCATTAACAATGTTAATGCATTCACTTGTCAACAGAATAAACAAGAAAGAAACCCTAAGTCATAATTCATCTCTGAACCACCCTGGAGAGCGCCTGCTGTCAATTGACGTCCGATAGGAGATATGGGAATATTTTATTAGAATATTCAGGGTTTGGGAAAACTCATGACATTCTATAGACTAAAAGGATCTGTAAATTCTACTCCCACGAGATTTGTTTTATATATGAAACCAAAAATCAATTTCAAATTGTGAAACATAAAATGAGTTCTTGTGATTTTGAGAAAAAAGACGTTGGATGATCCTTGGCGATGTTAATACAATCACTTGTCAAGAGAACGAACAGAAAATAGATCCTAAGTCATAATTTATCTCTTAACAACCCTGGAAGCTATGTACGATGGCCTCCTGATGTGGCAATATCCTAAAAGTCAGAACATCTCAATTGTGGATATTTGCAAAAAGTGAGAAGAATCCAATAATTATTTCCTCGGCCATCAAGATCAACAATGCGTTTAAAATAACACTTTCACTAATTTTTTTTTTAAAATTTATCTAATATTTACATCTTCAATTTTTCAAAAATTCTCATATTCTTTTGTTTTAGTTGTCCAAGTTGAAATCAATTCATATGTTTTATTTTTTCAATTTAATAAAATGAAATACTTCTGTTTTTGGAAGGAAAAAAAAAAGGTTATGCTAGGTATATATTAAAATCAGCGGCCATGTATAATACATATTAAAATATATTTTTAGTGCATATTTTATATTTCAAGTGACTAATTTTAGTGTGTTTGTGCACAAATAGAATATTTTTTTAAAAAAAATCATAAATACCAAAACCAAATAATAATAGTGGATATCACATCTAAATAACACATCAGCAGCTCTAAAATAGTTAAATCCTTCTTTCTTTTCTTTCACTTCCACATGAATGGACGAATCGAATTTCTGAGCTTCACACCCTAATTCAGGGTCACGTTACTAACCTTTACAAACCCAACAAAACGGAAAAAAAGAAACTTCTACGTTTAATTTCTTCTTCCAAAACCTTCTTCTTTTTCTTTTATTTTATTCTTTAGTTTTGAGTTGAGTTTTGGGAAGCCATGGCAGCAGAGTCTCAGAGATCCACAGGAACAGTGAAATGGTTCAACGCACAAAAAGGTTTCGGATTCATAGCTCCCGACGATGGCGGCGAGGATCTCTTCGTCCACCACTCCGCCATTCGATCCGACGGTTATCGGACACTCTCCGAGGGCCAGCCGGTTGAGTTTGCCGTTGATTACGGCGACGCCGGCAGAACCAAGGCTGTCGACGTCTCTTCCATGGCTAGATCTCGCCCGTTTGGTGGTGGTTTTCGAGGTGGAGGGGGAAGAGGAGGAAGAGGAAGAGGCGGTGGAAGGTTCGGTGGTCGCTATGGCGGCGGCGACGGTGACAGTTATGGCTACGGCAGAGGTGGAGGCGCTGGTCGTAGAGGAGGAGGTTATGGTGGTGGAGGAGGCCCTGAGTGTTACAATTGTGGTCGAACAGGTCACTTGGCGAGAGATTGTTACCAGGGACAGGGTGGTGGAAACCGAAGACGAGGCGGCGGAGGTGGCGGCGGCGGCGGCGGTGGAGGTTGTTTTAACTGCGGGGAGGAAGGGCATTTTGCGAGAGAATGTCCGAACGCTGAAAAATGAGTGTTGATTGTGATCTTTGAATTGAATTGAATTGCATTGCATTGCATTGATGACAAGTGTGCTAATTCTGTTTCTGTTTGTTTGGTACATAGATTCTGCAGATTGTGCGCACAAGACTGCTTTTCATTTTTCATTTTTTTTGGGGTTTGTACTTTGTAGTTATATAATTCACATATCGCCATTAATTATTTGTTTAATTTACTTGCTTTTGCATGAGTTGCTATGTGGTTTTAATTCTATTGAATGCGGCTTGGCTCTCATCTCATCCATCTTGAAATGGTTGTGGTTGTTGTTCCCCATGTTCTTTTAAATTCATCTTCATTCATTTATTTGCAGGGTCGCATTGGCACTCATGCATGCCATTGTGATGTAGAAGTATGTCCAAGACTCCAAGTAAATTTAGTTTTTTCATGTGCTTGTTGAGATAGAATATTTTGTCGTATAATGCGAGTTATATTCATTTATAATCTCATTACTCCTAGTAGATTGAGTAAGTAGAGAGATACAATATTCCAAAATTTTCGTATTTAATTTAATATTTATACGTTTATATACGTAATATTTATAATGATATATTTATTATACTTAATATTCGCCTTATATATTTATTCTAAAAACAATTAATGAACATAAATAAAAATTAAAAAAATAAATTATAACAACTATCTAAATTTTTTTTTGTGACTAAATTATAACAACTATCTATGACCCCTTAAATTTGGTCTCAAACATTTTGTGGATGAACATAGTTAATTATCTGAATAATTTTTTAATTAGTCTTGTAAAAACTTCCATCGATGCATGTTTATGTTTAGGACTTTTGGTTTCGAGTTAAAAATTTAGTATTTAAAATTCAGATTTTAAGAAAACAATGACTTTTAAAAAAAAAATCTATATTAATGAAAAAAGTTGAATTATTATAACTCTGTTTATATTTATAAAAAAGAAAGTTAAAAAGAAAAAAAGAAAAAGAAGAAGTAAAGAACTAGGGAGTTTTGAGGATTGCGGGGGCAAGATCTCGGCTGAAAGACCTTATCCATTTTGGTAATAATCTCTGCTGGGCATTCCCGCAGATGCAGAGGCAGTGGTCCTATCCTATCATACCCATAACCCATTGCAAGATTTTTAATTTAGCTTATTCATTGTCCTCTAGTTTTGTGTGTGGATCAAATATATTGTCATTTTTGTTTCATTATCCTTCAGCATAATATATATAATATGTTGTGGATGTCCTTTCTCTCCTTTATGGCTCTTTTGCCCCCAAAATAAACAAATAAATGTGGTAAAGAACTTATGAACTGTTTGAAAACTAATAATAATAAGTATAAAAAAAAGTGGTAAGCAACTTCGTTTTTTAACTGTCTAGTATTTAAATTTTGAAGGCGACATGTATATAGAACGAGATGTGGTCAAGTCAAACCCTTCAAAAAGGACACCCAATAAGGCGTAGGGAATTAATCTGGGTCGGGCTTCTGCCAAAAAAAAAAATTATAAAAAAAGTGGAGGATCCAATTTAGGAAACCTTGTTTTGGGAAGGACCCTATTGTTTATCATTCTTTTTAAGAAGAAAAATAGAGACTCTTGCCCGCCACATCTTTTTTCTAAGAAACAAGTGATTTAAGACCCAAAAAAAAAGCCGAAAAGAAATAATACAATATATGAAACAGCGATCCGAAAGCCTTTTATTGCGTAACACTGAATTTATCATGATTATTATTAATACTTTTATTTTGGGTTTCTTTTGGGTAAATATTATTAATTTGATTTACTTTGAATTTTTTTTTGTTTGGTTAACCTTTGATTTACTATGATAGTATGAATGTATGATGATTATTATTTCTTTTCTTTCTTTCTTTTTTTGTACAAACTACAAAGTATGATGATAATTAACATCTCATGAGACGAATTTTTGGTCAAACATTCATCAACTCTTTTAAAATTTTTAGACTTATCAACTCTGTTTTTTTTTTTTTTGGTCAGGATCAACTCTGTTCAAATGATATATTTTTTTTCGGTGGATGGGAGTTACGTCTTTTGGGATGACTCCTATACTATTGGGCCTTCGTTATCGTTTCAGTTTTTTTTTTTTAATCATGTTATAGTTTCAGCTTTAAGAAAGAAATATATATTGAATTCCAAGTACAGCCTCACTACTGGACAAAAAAGTGTAATCCATTACTTCCCTGTGTATTTTAGGGCCAATATTTTATCAAGTAGCTGAAAAAAATTAATCAGATAATAGTTAATGCATTAACTAAATTCATTTTTTAATATCAACGTGTATGATAAGTCCAAAAAATAAAAGATTACATGTATGATAATTCAAACATAAAAAAGAGTTTGTTTTTGTTAGCCTAAAAATAGATTGAATTTGATAGTAGGATTTTGTTCTTTGCTATTTTTTTAGTGAAAACCGAAAGGTGTTAAGTCATCCAAGAAAATAATCAAATAATTACTACACCAAATAAAAAAAAAATTCAAATAATTATTCTTCCAATGACACCAAAAAACAACAATTATTCTTCCAAGCGAAGTTAGAACTTAGAAGTGAGCTAGATGAAAAAGTACAACTTACTAATCACTTAAACTTTAATTATGTTGTGTGTGAAGGTATTTTATTTTGTTTAGTTATACATTCTGTTTCAAAATAAGTTTCTAAAAAGAAAGAAAAAGGTTAAAAAACTTTTCGAAAACTTCAAGTAAAAAAGGGTTTATTCATTAACATTATCGTACATTCTTTTAGTAAACACCAAATTAACATCCTGAAGATTATTTATCACTTGAGCGGATTTGCTGTACATCAATCGTTCCTTGATTCTGAAGGTCATGTGTGAAGAAGAACTTGGGAGAAATATGCTTTGTTCTATCTCCTTTAATGTATCCACCCTTTAGTTGAGCAATGGATGCCGCATTATCTTCATATAAAGTTGTCGGAGCTATCTCTTTGTCGGACAACCCACATGATGATTGAATGTATTCAATCAAATTCCTGAGCCAAAAGCACTCACGACTTGCTTCATGTATGGCTAGGATTTCCGCATGATTTGAAGATGTAGCGGCTATGGTCTGCTTCGTAGATCTCCATGATATAGCCGTGTCACCAAATGTGAACAAGTATCCTGTTTGAGATCTACCTTTATGTGGATCAGATAGATATCCTGCATCTGCGTAACCCACCAATTGTGGTTTGGATTCATGTTCATAAAATAACCCCATATCAACCGTTCCGCGAAGATACCTAAAGATTTGCTTAATTCCAGTCCAATGTCTTCTGGTTGGAGAGGAACTATATCTTGCTAATAAATTTACAGCGAACGATATGTCTGGTCGTGTATTATTAGCGAGATACATCAATGCTCCAATAGCACTGAGATATGGTACTTCAGGACCAAGAACATTTTCGTTATCTTCTTTAGGTCGGAACGGATT
>JASCZI010151747.1:19155-29818 GCA_036250425.1 Stylosanthes scabra | reverse complement strand
TATATATATATATATATATATATATATATATATATATATATATATATATATATATATATTCTTTTTTTTTTCAAAAAAAAAACCCTCATTTATTCTCTTAATGAAAAAATCTTTTCATCAACTATTCGCGAATGAATGCATATCATAAAATTGAATAAAACCTTTTAATAATAATAATAATAATAATAATAATAATAATAATAAACCTTTTATGAATAACTATTTTTTTTATTCATTTTTTTTCTATCCTATTAACTACATAAGTACATGGTTATATTAAAAATGCATAAATATACTCGCATAATAATTATTTCTTGAGAAAAGTTTTCGCTATATTATTGCATTTACCACCCATGGATGATAACTTGTTCTTTTGCATGAAGCCTCTTTGAATATTGTTATCGTCGTTGTTGCATTAGGAAGAAGAGATGAGTATGGAAGTAAAATACAATACAACAACTTCAAAAAAAGAAAAATCAGCTACAACAAACTCCAACAAATTCAAAATAGAATGAAATTCTCTTTTTTTTTCTTTGTAATTAATAAAATAATTAAATTTTTTTCGTGAGCCGGTTTGTTTATAAACTGGTCCAAAGCGGTATGTATAGACTCGTGTCCAAACCCCATAGGATATATGTTTCCAAAATGCATCTGATAGTGTAGCCTTGAGATTCAGTGGAAGAGGTAATTGGTAACTTCATTTTTTTGTGATAAATTGGTAACTTTTTTGTGATAAATTGGTAACTTAATTTTTGATAAATTGGTAACTTCATTGAACTTACCATGATAAATTCGGATGGTCTAGTGGATTTGGGTTTTGTGGGTAGGAAGTTCACTTGGTGTAACCGACAATTTGGAGAAAATTTGATCAAGGAGATAATTGATAGGGCAGTAGTTTCAGCATCCTTGAGCACTAAATATGCTAACGCCAATGTTATTCATTCTGATGATACAGACAATTGCCAGCTTATTATTAGTGCGGAAAACGAGAATGTTAACTTCAAAATGAGATTTAGATTTCAAGAAAGATGGTGTGGAAGAGAGGAGGTTACTAATGTTGTTAAAGAGGCTTGGAATCATGAAACTGCTGGTTTCCCTATATTTCGGTTGGCAAGTAAGTTGAAGAAGTGTAGACATATGTTGGTGGAGTGGCAAAGGAGCTCTAATTCTAACTCAAGAGTTCAGATTGAGCAATTGAAATCTCAACTTCTAGAGGAGAGAAATAAAGATGGAGATGCTGACGGTAACATTATAAGGGGCTTGGAGGGGGCTTTGGAAGAGGAATATGAGTGGGAGGAGAGGTTTTGGAAGGAGAAATCAAGGTTAACTAGCTGAATTGGGGTGATAAAAATACCAAGGACTGGTTTGTAAAAATATTTTTCTATTTTTATTTTGTTTTCATTTTTTGAAAATAATTTTCATTTTTAAAGTTTCACAGTATAGAAAATGTAATTGGTGTGTGAAAACAAGATTCATTTTCAAATGATAAAAATAGTAAAATTATGTTTGATTTGTTTATTTTTAAAATGTATTTTCAATATTGATTTTCAAATATATAATAAATTGCTAACTTGGAGTAAATAACTGCATTCAAAATTTTTTTAAACAAATAATTTATTAATAAAATAATAAATGAATAAATATTAAAGTTGAAAAAAATTAAAGAAAAATTTTTTGTGACAATACACGAAGAGAGTACGTGGTAGAAAAATAATACAATTTTGAGTACTTTTATTTTCTAGTTTATTTTTAACTTTTCTTTTTGTATTAAACTCTATTATTTTAATCTTACAAGTCTTTTATACTATATATTCATTTAGAGAAAGTCTATGTAACCAACAGTGTTGGTAGCCCATAGTAGCCAATATCCTTTGTTTCTTCTTCCCCTTTTCCAACCCTATCATCTGTCTAATTAGAGAAAATACCACTCCCCTCCCCTGAGAGATGCTAATATTCCACTCCCCTCCCCTTTATTTTGAAAATGTCCACTTTAACCCATTTTCTAAATATTGTTAAAATTGTAAACAAAATATTCTTCTTAAAAATTCAATATATATGAGTTTATTAAAGGATTGAGATGTTGATTTTCAAATTTGGAATTTATTCATCTTTGTTACTTTTTGTATTTTGAAGTTATGTAAAACTTATTTTTTGGGTGATTTATGGAAGTTATTATTTATTAATCTTAACTTCTCTACATATTAATTAGTAATACTTTTAAATTTCATGTTAAAATAATATATATTGTTAAATGGTATATATTAAAACTTATTTTAATCACTAATAAAATTTAAAAGTTATTTTGGTCATTTCAATGGTTAGAAATATATTTAATCTAAGGGATACATTTGTAAAATACAATTTAAAAAAAAAAGCTAAAGTTTTTTTTGTGTAAAAGAAAAAAGTTAAATTTAACATTAACTATTTAGAGTTAACAAAATTTTTTTTAAAAGGGCTCAAAAGGATTTTTTCAAAAACTATAAGAGAGGAAATTGAACATTTTTAAAATGGAGGGGAGGGGAGTGGAATATTAGCATTTCATCTATTTAGCTGTTATCTAATCTGCGTAAAAGTGATAAGAAACATAACCTTTTATAACAAAAGAAGCTGAGCTTGAATTTAAAAAAAAGCTATACAATTCAATGAAAACCATGTTATCAAATCACATTGTATATAATTACAACAACAAATTCAAGAAAAAAAACTTGGAAAAAATGTTTTATTTGAGTGGGGTTGGAAACTGAACATGGTAGAGAAAGGATAAGAGGCAGCAAGTAGGGGTATGCTGAGGAAAAAAAAAAGAAGAACCTATTAAAGGTGATATGAGAGAATCGAACGAAAAACCCAACACCGAAAAGAGTGTGTTTTGGGTTGGAAACATTTTCAAATGGGATAATTGAAAATACTAAAAATAAGAAAATAACGTTTTCAACTTTGTTCTATTATTTTGAAAACGTTTTCATTGAAAATATTTTTAAGATGCTCAATCATTCGTATTTTGATGTCTTATTTCCTTTTCAATGAAAATAAAAAATGAAAACGTCCAAACCAATCAGCCCATAAGTTTTTTCTTTCCAAATTTCAGATTAGGAGTCAGAAGAACAAGATTGTTTCTTGGAGGATGAGTTGGGAAATTCAGTTTCAGAACCAAAAGCTATAGCTAATGCAACTCAAAGATATTTTAAAGATTTATTTTCCTCTTCTGACCTTAGGGATCCTTCTGCTGAATTGGAAGATATGCCTACTGAAATAGATGTGGGTTCAAATAGAATGTTGACTAGACAAGCTTCTAAAAAGGAAATAAAAGATGCAGTTTTTCTATTAATCCATATTCAACCCTGGTGAAGATGGTTTTACTGCTAAATTTTTTCAATTCTTTTGGGATATTATTAAACATGATGTTATTCAAACTTCTATTAGTTTTTTCAATGGTGGAAGGATGCTTAGAGCACTCAACCATACTCATATTTGTTTAATCCCAAAGGTTCCTAATGCAAACACCATGAAGCTTATTCGTCCTATTAGTCTTTTGTAGTGTTTTTTATAAAATAATCTCCAAAATTCTTGTTCACCGATTGCAACATGTTATGAACCGGGTGATTTCCTCAAATTAGAGTGCATTTATTAGAGGAAGGATGATTAGTGTTAATGTATTAATTGCACACGAGTTCATGCATTTTTTGAAAAGTAAGAAGTTTGGTGATTATGATTTAGCTTTGAAACTACACATGAGTAAAGCATACGACGTAGGTGAATGGAGTTTTGTATAGGCTTTTATGAAGAAATTGGGGTTTTGTTATAAATGGGTGAGTTGGATGAAGGAATGTGTGATGACAGTTTCTTACTCTGTTACTGTGGAAGGACAACCTCATGGTTTTTTAAACCATGGAGAAGATGGCGTCAAGGCGATCCTCTTTCACCCTATCTTTTTCTTTTGTGTAGAGCGACTTTCCCATTTGCTCCACAGGGGGAGAACAGAGACAGAAAATTTATGGACTGAAGCTTAATCATAGGTGCCCGAAAATCAGTCGCTTATTTTTTGCGGATGACTCTATTATGTTTTGAAAAGCTTCGAAAGGGGAATGCTTAAATATGCTGGAAATTATGAGAAATTATGGTGAGATAAGAGGTTAGTTGGTTAACTTGGAAAAATCTTGTGTTTTTTTCCAGCAAGAATACACCTAATCCTGCTCGAGAACGGCTAGCTGTGATTACGCAGATTTCTCATGTTGGAAGTCAAGATAAGTATCTTAGCCTTCCATCTGTAGTTCAAATATCTAAGCGAACAACCTTTAATTACATTAAGGATAAGATGATTAAAAAACTTCAACACTGAAAGAGGTTTCTGTTGTCTAGTAGTGGAAGAGAAATCCTTATCAAAGCTGTTTTAAGCACCTGGAAACTTTAATTGAAGAAATTCAACAAGCTATCCTACAATTCTGGTGGGGAGATCGAGGAATGGAGAGAAGGATGCAATGGATAAGTTGGGATATTGCTAACAGACCAAAGAATCAATGGGGATTGAATTTTAAGGATCTAAAGGCATTTAATTGGCTTTTTTAGGCAAACAAGGATGGAGATTTCAAACTAAGCAGCATTTACTGATTTACAAAGTTTTCAAAAGCAAGTACTTCAAATACTCTAACTTTTTATAGGCTGAGATTGGTGCAAAATCATCTTGGGGTTGGAGGAGTCTTTTAGAAGAAAGAAAAGTGTTAGTGAAAGGTGTTTTATGGAAAATAGGAAGGAGTAATCAAATTAGGATTTTTGATAACTCGTGGATTCAACAATTCAATTCTATCAGGAACTATTTTTCACCAAATCAACATTTCATATGGGTTTAGGCATTATCAATGCAGACAGTGGAACCGACATATTATTCAAGATTCATTTGACCACAGTTTAGCACAGGCAATTTTACAGTTTACAATTTCTCACGAAGAAAATCAAATTACCTGGCCAAGGGAGAAGAATCTTCAATATTCAGTTGCTACAACGTATCCTTTGGCGTATCAGATTTATCATGTCTTAGCTAATCAGCTTCCAAAACGTTGTAAGGAGAAAACTCTTTGGACTGCCCTATGAAACTTGAAATGTCAACCAAAAGGTGAAGAATTTCATTTGGAAAATTATGTACCAAAGGATTCCAGTGAAACAGAAACTCCATAACCGCATTCCTAATGTGAATCTGATGTACCCTAAGTGTCATCAACAGGAGGAATCTTTCATTCACCTGTTTGTGGTTTGTCCTTCCTCGGTTGAAGCTTGGAGATTAGCAGAATTTTCTCTGCCTGAACTTTTTTATGAGCCATGGAAATAGTAGCATAAATTTATTGAAGATCTGAAAAAGGAATTAATACAAGGTAGATGGTTACTAGAGCAACTTACTTGATGTGGTAACTAGCATAAAATCCGTGCATATATGCACGGGTGAATGATCTCTTGTTCGTAGCTTATGAAATCTCATGTAGTTTATCTTTGAAAAATACAGGTACTTGATATATTTTTATTTTTTCACAATATCATCACCATAATAGTAAAAATAATATCAATAATAATAATTATAATGAAGAACAAACCCAAAAATATATAATGAAGAATAAGATAGTTGTTATTAAAAAATATATATTCTATTTGCTAAAAAAATTTAACGTCTGTTTAGAAACTTATTAGGCACAACATTACTTTAGAATAAATAACTAACTATTTAGAATCTTAAATAGACATAAATTTAGATTATCTACCTCGTTACAACTCAATTTTTGAACTCACAACAAAAATATCAATACATAACTCACATACAATTCACAGAACAAATATGATCTTCCCCTGTTCACAAACACTTCACCACAATATGCATTGGATCGAGACTATATTTCTTCCCTGAATCAAAATTTAAATACCATAGAAATTTCAAACAATCCTGTCGTTACATTTGCAACATACATACATTTCTTGTATATACACAACAATCTCTGATTGGTGTAAAATTTATGTCATCAATCACCTGTCATGCGAGTTAAACATTTCAGTTAAAAGCTTAATATACAAAAAATGGTTAAATTTATGAGTATTGAAGATCTAAAAATATATCAACTAAAAAGAACAATGCAGAACAGATAATTGACCAATATAAAGTACAAAACAGCTGAAGTGATTGTGTCTTCACTCTTTTCTCCATTAAGTAACAAAACTGTTTTAAGGAGAGAAGAGAAAGTAAAGTGGGGATCTTTAAACAAATCCATAAATTAAATAAAAGAATAAATTAAAAGGGAAGAAGTGACATGAGAAATAAATTAATAAATCCTAAAAATGCAAAGTTGTTGAATAAATTTTAAAAAAGTGTGAATATGACTATGAATGTATTTAACAACAATAAAATAAGAAAAACATCTCGATTCAAAATCTCTTACTTATCAGAACATGGTACAAGGTTCAAGAAATGAAGCAAAAATCATTTCATCTGTAATATATTTATTTAAGTCAAACTCCCAAGTGAAGAATTTGGTGGGAAAGCTTAAGGATAACACGTATTTAATTATAGTTTAATTATAGGTGAGGATTGTTGGCTGAGTAGCTATTTTTCAACAAAACAATTGTAGACACCATTGACCAAAGAGGAAGAATAAAACTATGACAAAAGAAAGGCCTAATGCATAAAAATTTTATTAGAAGACATTTCTGGAAATGCTTTTACCATTTAGAGAAATATGTAATAACTGTTCATGATACTTTCATACACAATTTGTGATATTTGCACATGATAATCTCGAAGAGGTGCTCATTCTTGTTGACTTTTAGAAAAAACGCACTTCAGAACATGGCTCACATATGAAATATGAAATTCTCATAAAGAGGTTATCTTTCTTTGTCTCTGGGAACCAATTATATACCAAGTGAATGAGAAGTTCAAAAACATAATGAGTAATAAATACATTAGAATTCACAAATAAAATTTGCTTTACTCTAACAAAACTGAAGGACTTATAGTGTAAATTTCTCTATGTCTTCAATACGAAATACTATGTTTGATCAATGATAAATGAACCGGCTAAAGAATGAAAATGGGACAAATAACCAAGCAACACTAATAGCTTAAATGCACATTGTTGGAGACAACAAAATAATGCTGCAAATTATCTGAAGTAAAAGCAAAACATGGAACTAAATTCATAAGAAAACTTTAGAGATTATTGTCATAACTAAATTCAAAAACCTTTTATCAAACACTAATAAAGCACAATGTAACATACCTCAAGAGTAAAATGGCATTTCAATTATATGTAAGAATCTAAAGTTACTAATGTCACTCCTACATGAAACCGATTCTATTTTATTCCTAATGACATTTGCAAAATGAAAGAGTATGAAATTGATTTGGATATATGATGTCGAAACTGGAACTTGTTGTCGTGATAAAATTATAAATGAGTTAGTGTTCCTCTTCCATTATTCATAACTTATTCTCTTACTTCTGATTCCTCATTGAAAACTTTTTCCAAAAAATGAGATACTATTTTTTAAAAAAAATTAAACACCATTGATGCAGTACAAATAATGGAACATGATTGACATATATAAATTAGCTACTGACAAACAATGAAACCATTAAAGCAAGTCAAGTAACTCCACATATATATTTAACATGGTATTGAACAATTGATAAATATTAACAAACTAAAAGTCAGGGTTTTCATCTTGTGGACACAAGCTTCAGTGCATTCATGATAGGGATTAGAGTTCACATATTAATTTCAGGGAGCTATAATCAGAATTCAGAACAATCAAAATAAAAATAGAAGTGTGGGTATCACAGAATTATAACCAAAAAAATTAAAGCGCTGGAATATCATTTCAACGAATACAACAGCAAAATTAGTCAACCAGAAGAGTTAATTAATCAATAGAAGGATGTAATCAGAAGTTAAAAAAAATGAAATAGCAAACGTTACAGATAAAGAATGAAATAGGGAATGAAAAAAGAGAATGAAATTTTGAAATCATGAAATTAAAGATAAGAGTTATACAACATAAAAACAATTTTAGAGGAATCAAAACTGCAAAGCTGACCAATAGAAAGATTATCAATTATGAATTTGAAATCACCCAACTTCGTAACGCAATGATGCAGGAGTTATGGCCCTCCTCCTCAAGATTTGCACTTCTATACTTACTTTACTGTTCTTCAATATAAACACTCAAAGCTATGCACTTAAATACCTACTCCACTAGAACTGAATTATTTGAATTTATAGAAAATTTCAAATCATATAATTTCCAAGTTATACATCGATATCAAAGGATAAAAATTTCATATCCAAAAATAAAAAAATAAGGGCATTCATTTCACAATAATAATAAGCTTCCAGATGTACAAACAAACAACAATAACAGTGCAAAAGTAACTTCCCCTGGTTTTTGTTTCTTTAAAATAAAGATTTTGACAATACCTCAGAGAAACAAGCAAAGGTCAATAATCGTTTCAGACCACATCTAATACGCAGCAGAATAAAAGATTTTGACAATACCTCAGAGAAAATACTCAAAATGTGCTCAATCCGAAACCGTAAAATCTAGGAGAAATAAAAAGGAAAAAAATAGACTAACTGACCAATAAAGCTTGTGAAAAACATGTGATTGTTGAAACACCTTTTCTTCATCCATAAGCAACCATTCAAATCTCCCCTTCAGCTGTTTCATTTTAAAATGAAGAACGCTAAATTAAGAAACGAGAATAAAAGCCAGAAAAAGCAGAGATTAAGGATGATGATGATGTCCCTATAATAATAATGCAAAACCAACGAGTGATAAAATTTTAAAAAATTAAAAATAAAAGACCATAAATTTCATAAAATAAAAGGAAAATATTACCTTCATAAAAGAGAAGAAGAAGATTGCACAAATTCAAAAACTCCCTAAATTTGATCAGTTGTAAACCCTAAAAAAAAAAGAAAAAAGAAAAACAAGAGGTAGAAAAGAAGAGTCAGAAAGAAGAGGTTAGGAGAGGATTTACAGAGGGAGGCCAAGAAAAGGCATCATGTATTTAGAGTTTCTCGTAGAACAGGGAGAAGATGAATGACAGAGGCTAAGGCTACAGAGGGGAACAGATGATAGAGGATAGGGGAAGAGACGACGGTGGAAGGAAAGGACTCAGTAATCCAAGGAAAGAACCACACCTTTTGGTCGGACTTTTTCCTCCGGAAATGGGGATTGATGAGTTTCAAATAGACAGCATAAGAACACATAAGAAGAAATTAGGACAACATCATATCTGTTAAACAAGAGATTAAGAACAGAAAGGATAATGACTTAAACAAATTAAGGTTAATAAACGTTGGTACATTAGATAAACTATGCTTTAGCTTGAGACCTCAATTAGAAAGGCACTGAGTAAAGACAACTGACCTAGTTTCTGACTTGGTGTAACAGCAAGGCCAAATTAATAAACAAACATATACTCACCAACAACAACTGATAAGCAAAAAGAATAGAGCAGTGGCAAAATATCATTGCAGTTTTTAGAACCAAAGCAAAGAGCCTACACTAAATTTAATAAGATAATTACTATTATATGTTAAGTTTAATAAAATGGTTTTTTTATTCACATAGAACTGAAGAAAATAATTCATATTTTAATAGTGGGCAGACATTAGGGGCATATGTATACATCTATACATAATTGTTAACTTTTTTCAAAATATTTGTGGCAGTGAGGGGGCAAGTGCCCCGTCTTTCTACTATATGGGTCCGCCCCTGCCATCAGTAACACCTCTTCGATAATATTTGGAGAAAAATAAGGGAGGTAAGATACATGTGTTCAGAAATTAGAAACTAAGCACTTCCAAACTCAACACAAACACGAAATAGAACAACAAATTATAACAACAATAATATTAAAATTTTATATTATAATTTAAAGTTTGAGCATTTAAAAAGATAAAACATAAAGCATGCATAACTAACCAGAACACTTTCTATGCTTGTCAAGCTTGTAGTTAGGGTATTCGTTTTGTGGACACAATCTTCAATGCATTCATCATAGGAACTAGAGGCATATAAAATATTTGTCATGTCCCTCCTCAATGATTCAATGTATCAGTCCTTATAATGCTAAAGTGAATACTAAAACAATACGACTGAATTTCCCCACAAGTATAGAAATCCCTTAAAGAGAAATAGATTTAAAAAATGTAAATTATTTTATTTATATTAAAAAAAATAAATCACCAACTAAAAGCAAAACATGCAAGCTTCGAAGACTTGAAATTCACGAGGAGATAGATGCAAGAACCAAATGGGGAGGCCATCACTTATCAAAGTTAGAAACTTCTTCAGAAACCCAATTGTAAATCAAGAACAGCAAAAGAGGAAGGACATACCATTCAGATCTGAAATGAAGAATTAGATACCATTTAGTTGTAGAGAACCCAAACAAGAAATAAAAAAGATGATTTCAAGAGAAGAAGAACCAATGACACCAAAGATTATAACACCCTAGGACAACGACATCCCAGCTTAAGTCTGAGAAGCCGTTATCTTCGGTGAATATTCGAAACCAAATAAGTACAACCTGCTAAAACACTACTTCTTGGAAAGAGACAAAGGTTTCTAGGAGCCAAAACAGAATTAGAGCGTACGCGGAAACGTCACTAATAAAAATCTA
>JASCZI010151747.1:0-19091 GCA_036250425.1 Stylosanthes scabra | reverse complement strand
AATATGGATAACAAGTATACACATATATATATATATATATATATATATATATATATATATATATATATATATACACACACGACAAACAGGACGATCATGGCGAAGGGTATTCACCGATCACAATCCTAAGATCCTTGTTACAAGTATTTTTACAGAGTACATTGTCAACGGACTACAAACTACAACAATGATACAGAGTACGAACAGTATCTGAACAAAATACAAAACATAAGGTCTTGCATTACATAACCATCAGCCTATCAAAATACACGCCATTCTCCTTCTTCCACCTGCTTAGCCTTCTTAGGCATAGCCAACTAACTGGCATTCGGATCCTCATCTGAAAACCACATCAATAAACGGAGTGAGAACCCACAACATCGGGTTCCCAGTACGGAACAAGAGCCCAGAGTATAAAACATAACTTTACCTGAACCTCATAGTCAAACACTTATCCACAAATCAATTCAAGTAACACAAAAAACAGAAACACAGACAGATAGTACAGATAACAACAGATAGCAAATATTATGCAGTTAGGCACACCTAAACAATGTCATACAATTATGCACATGATGAATGTCTAAGTCCTATCGGCTTAGTGAGCTCACCCGGTCGGTTACTTTAGCCAACCCGACCGGTCCAGTACTAGTCCCGGACCACTATCGGACGCACTTCCCCGAGGACACCACGCTCGATGCCCCAACCGTTTACGGTCTTTCTCTTAATTGTATATATACTTGGGGGTTTCTCTTATTTATACTGCGTATATAACACCCTGTGAATCGGGATGCCAGTCCGAAGACCCCCCAGTCATCCACTACGTCCGATAGCCCGCTATTGTCGTTAGCCCCGTAGGCCCCCTCATGACGCTTCGACTCTCGTAACGTCACCCGAAGGACGTTTATAGGTTCGATAATCAAGGTGAAACTAAGAAGTGAACCCTTCTACAACAACCATCGTCACGTTCGTTTCAAAATACTTGTTTTCTTGTTTTCAAAGGCCAGAATCGATTCCGGGATGAGAGGAATCGATTCCATGGAGCCATTCAGAGAATTTGTAGCCTCTGGAGGTGTTTGAATCGATTCTAAGGATATCAGAATCGACTCGAACCCTCATAAAACTTTTGAAATCAATTCCGTGGACATATGAATCGATTCTTAGGAGCTCAGGAATAGATTCTAAGGAGTCGTTGGTGTTTGAAAATAAGTTAAGTCCAATAAAATCGACTCCCAGAAGAATCAGAATCGATTCATATCACATGCCTTTTGCCTTTGTCCAATTCTGAATTGATTCCCAAAGAATCGACTCGCTACACTTAGAAGAATTTTTTGTTGAGATTCGAAATCATGGAGTCGATTCTAGCCTCATAAGAATCGATTCATATTGGCTCAGATTGAATTCTTTGCTCTCTGGACAATTGTGGAAGTAAAGTTCATTTCTGTTGAGCATCGCGACCAAACCCGACAATTTCACTACATAATTTATGCCTTTATGGATGTTATGCTTGCAATTTGCACTCTTATTATGTCAAATTAAGATACTGTTGTAGTACTTTCGTATGAGTTATTTTTAGGAATTGAGGCTTCATGGTTGTTTAAAGACATGGATTTCAAGTTTTAATTTTATATTTTTGATATTTTATATTTTTATTTATTTGCCAGAGACTTAATGGTTGTTAAAGACATGGATTCTAGAGTCTTGCACTCCAACAATCAAACCATCCCTAAACCCTAATCTTCAAAATCAATCCCACTTTATTCCTAATTATCCATATCTTTCACATAAAATCCAATGGTGAATCGCAGCAGTAGTTAGTTACCGTTTTTCAAATTCAAAAATGGATGTGAAGTCTTTGGCAAAATCAAAGCGAGCTCACACACAACACCATACCAGAAAGCCTCACCATAAGCACAAAACCCCAACACCATCATCACAATCATCTCCATCTTCTTCTTCTAATGTCTCAAACGACGTCGTTGGATCTGGAAAGAAGCAACTGAACCAGAAAGGAGTCACCGCGATTCGAAATTCTAGCTCTCGTGGTTCTTCTGCGCTACCGAACAATTGGGATCGATACTACGACGAAGATGAAGAAATCGATTCTGTGATTCCTGAAGGTGCGAGCAAAGCGCCCGACGATGGTGCTGTTTTGCCGAAAAGTAAAGGTGCTGATTTTAGGCACCTTGTTGCTGAGGCTCAGTCTCAAGCGGATACAACCTTGGAGGGTTTTCCTTCTCTGGATGATACTCTTCCTGGTACGTTTTTTCTTTTAAAGATTCGGAAGACAAAGCTTTTGTGGCATTGAGAAATTGACTGAGATTGATGACAAGTTTTTGTTAGATTAATTTGGTGTTTTGCTTTGTGCCCTGCACTCTTCAAGGCTCAACTTTTGTTATGTAAGGGTGCATTTGGTTTGCGTTTTTTCTAAGCTAAAGCTTTTTATTCTCTGGTTTCATTTTTTTGAATTTTCTGCTCCTAGGATTTCACGAAGAAAGAAGAGAAAACAGTAAACCGGCGAAAACAGAAAACACTCGAAATAAAAATAGAAAATAAAAACGCAAACCAACCGCAACCTAAGCTCTTCGTGCCATTTAATGCTATTGAACTATTAAACCTTCTGGAATTTTTTAATCCATTGATGTTTTAACTTTTAATGCAAGCTTGGAGGTTGTGTGCCTCTGTTGGAAGTATTTTTGACATTGAGACTTAGACTGAGACCGATATTGATTTGTTGTTGAATTAATCTAAATGTTGTATTTCTTTTATGATTATTTATTTATTTTTCAGGTGAGTTCAATGTAGGATTAGGGTCTATGCTTGCGGTTAGGGGGGAGAGAATTGTCTCATTGATTGGAGATGATAACTTTGTGGTAGAGGAAAAACCAGGTGCATTCCTGGAGGTAATTTATTTACTCTCTTTGCTAGTTTTGATGTTAAAGAGATTATAAGATCAGTATATCGCACATATTGAATAACGTTTTTCTTGCGGTTGAGAAGATGGTTATGATCATTGTTTTATTTGAGAATCTATGAAGGCAGCTAGCTGCATACACGTTACCTTCTTAAGGATTAAAACCTGGTGAATGTTTAGTTTTTTTATTTTTTTATTTAATTTTTTATACCGTCATTTTGAAGAGACTAAATTGTTTTATAGTGATATTTTTAGGGACTTAATTGTATTATAATAAAATTTGTTAAGGACATATTTGTCTAACACGCAGATTAAAAATGGGATTGAAAACAACGGAAGGGCCAATCTGTTTGATGGGAATAATTCTGAAGAACTTCTACTGTTCTACAGAATAAAAATTTATTTATTGGGGACTAAGGTGTCCAATCTGAAATTCCTTGGGGACTAATTTGGATATATACTATACTTTAATTGGTGTTTGAAATCTTGTACTTTGATATTTGTGGCTTTAATACCAAAGTAGGTTGTTTGTGTTCCCTTCCTAACAACTCGTGTTCTTGATGTTTGAACTTGTAATTACTTCCCTGATAAATTAATTAGCATCTCTGAACTTACTATGGTGAACTTTGTAGTTGCTTCCTATTTGTTGTTATATCAGGATTCAGGCTAAAGTTGTTCCAATAAAATTATTATCATTAGAACTCCTATTTTGTTTTTAGCTTATACACTGCCACATTATAGATCAACCTATTTGGGTTTGTTGTGCTTGTTCAACTTGAAACGTTTGTCACACTTTTTAGTGCTTTTTCAAATAATGTTTACTCTGCAAATTATTATTATTGGGGGAATTGTAATTATGCTATTCTTATCGAGCTTTGGCCGTGCACCATTCTATAATCTATACCTGAATGTTTGGCATATATATTATTGCAGTTCACCTATCATAGATTCATAGTGTTGCCATACTCAACATGAATTGTGATTCCATGCAGGCATCATTTATTTCGCTGAACTTGCATGCTCTGGCCGAAAATCTTGCAAAAGTTGAATTGTCAAAGAGATTATTCATTGAGTCTGACCTGTTACCCGCTGAGCTGGTATGTTCACTCTATTTGTTGCTGGCTCTTTCTTTGCTGAATTTTAATTAACTTCCCATTATTTACATGGGAGTTTACTTTTACTCTGTCAAAGTATCTTTGTTCTCCATTTCAACATGTCGAGATTGATGAAATAAAATCTAAAGAAATGCCTCTGCAGAGTTGCTAAAAAGTTAATGTTGAATTTTTTACATTATAGCAGCCTGCAAATTCCACTATGCTTCATTAACTTTGTTTATTTTACAGAGCAAGGAAGGGTTGGCAGAAGCAAGCAATGAAGAAATTTATGATCTGGAAATTACAGGGGACAGTGGATTAGCCAATCTTATGTCAAAAGAAGTAAATTCGGATGATTTAGCTATAGATCAGTTTACATCCTCTTCTCCCTCTGGCAGCAGTCATCCTTCGAGTTCCTTTTGCACCGAGTTTCCCCTTTCCGTGAACAACATCAGTGTTCAATTTGAGCAAGTCGATACTTCTTATAAAAGTAAAGCATATTTACTTCCTGCCGAAGATACCGGAAGCAAACAATCAGCATTTGAGGCAGCTGATGCCGAAAAGGAACTTGACATGCTTCTAGATTCTCTTAGCGAAACCAAGATTCTAGATTCTCAAGGTTATAAATCTAAATCTAGTACCCCTTCTGTTTCATCGGAGGCCTTTAAGGTGGTTCCTCCTCTGAAAAGAGAGTCAGTTGCTTCGCAAACTGCATCAATTAGTGCGAGTCTAGATGATGTACTTGATGACTTGCTAGAAGAAACATCCACTTTGACTAATCCAAATGTTTTAGCAAGGCCACAGGAAGAAAAATCTGTTATCCAGAGTGTACAATCTTCAAATTCTGAAAGCAAGTCTAAAGTAGCAGATGATTTTGATTCATGGTTTGATACACTTTGATTATTCAAATTTTAAAAGAAGTTCTTGCTAATGTGTAATGTGATATGGTATGCCCATTGCTGCATTTATTTATATAGATTTCTAACTTTTCATTTTCCAACTAAGTCTCGGGAATTAAAAATGATGCTATTTACTTACTCCTTTTCTTTATGCTCTAAAGTCTCTAATCGTTTTAGAGAAAAAGTAGTGCTTTAAATCGTGGAACCCACCTATAATAGAAGTTACAAAATTAAATGTGATTAAAGTATTATCTTTTTTTTTTTCCATGATATTCCTAGGCTTGGCAGATCGATAATTAATCTGTCATGGATCTAAGTTCCATTTAAGAGTTTGTTGCTGGCCAAGGATTCGAATTTCTGACACTTGCTTAAGTGGACTAGTGAACTAGACTTAGTTGATTAAAGTATTATTTTGCTATTTTACAAATTTAACAACTTTAGGGAAATTGTTTTCCCTTCTTTAAGTTGGATCAAGGATTTTTGCAAGGACTACATTGAAATCATTAACTTCTGTGTATGAAAGCTTAATGGAACTAACCATTGTTTTATTCAAGCAAAATGTAGGTGTATAAGACTATAAGTTTTTTTGTTAAATTAAATTTAAATGTCACCAAAAAAAAATAATAATAAATTTAACCAAATTGGTTTCAATCTAATAAAATTCGCTAACATTAGTTGAAGAATAAGGAGGGGAAGGAAAATGAAGATGAGACACATAAGAAATAAGATCATCTGACATTTCTCTTTAGTCTTTATTAAATATTAAATATAAAATTGATAGAAATTAGACTTTATGAGTGCTCAGCTGTTGGCAACTAACATAATGTGCTGACTTTTAACTATTTAAGACTCCATAGATGATGGCTCAACTAACCCGGATTTATATGGATTAGAATTTTCTAACTCGGCTCATTTATGGTCAGTTCGATAGGTTAATGGATGATTCGTTTAATTAATTATTAATTATTTTTTAAAAGGTAAATAAAGATTCTAGTTTTTTATTTTAAAAAAAAAACTCTTGTTTAGCACAAAAATTTAGAAATTTTTTTTTTTTGATGAATTGGGTTTTTGGGTTGGGTACAATAAAATATAATAAAAAATAATATTTTTTTAAAAAATTCAATAATAAATTAAATAAATGGGGCAACCCATTTAGCTAACAGACTAGTCCATTTAACCCGGATTTTTTTCAGATTAAACGATCCGGGCTCACAGACTAGCCTATTTAGTCTGGATTTTAAACGATCCAGTCACAGAGACAAAAACTCGTCCATTTAGATGGATAAACAGGTTGATCCGACGGATTTGACCCATTTTGACGTTCCTAGGCTCAACTACAATGGATATTCAATGATGAAATTGAATTGTACAGAGACCCCCAAATAAAGGAATTAACTTTTATGCAAAAATGGAGGGGGAAAAAGAACCCAGTTTAGGGCCATTTATTATAACGGAGTCATATCTATCTATAAACTCTATTTTACAACTCTAGTGACAATTTGCAATTTATAGTTTGCAGTTTGCACACACAATACCTACAATGCATAGCCTAAAAGGTTTTGTAACATTCCTTTTCTAATATATTTGAACATTCTTTTTCAAGTTTAACCTAATCACTTCTTAGTATCTTCTTGCGACAAAAATACTGTATATTGATTCCTAATTAAAATTAAACTAAAAAAAGGAATTCAAGGTAGAAATTTAAGCGAGAAAAATTTCAATGTTACAACTTCAAAAAATGAATATTCCAACTTATGCAATTATTTTTGTTGCATCTTCCTATCCTGTTCCCTTAAAAGAAAAAAAAAATCCAAAAGACTATAATCAACAAGAAATCATATTAACCATGTTAGCAAAAAATTTCACTTACCATGATCAGAATCATCATCAAAGAAAAAAAAAACTGCCAAGGTAGAACTTACTAATATTTGTGTGTATTGAGCAATTAATTTTGGGCACCCTAGAAAAGGATAAGAGAAAATAAGAAAAAAAAATGTAGACAAATAAGAGAATTATTCGAAAGGAAAGCATGGCATGAGTTAGAGCCATAAAGCCCCAGCTTGTTTAAGAATGGGAACCAATTCACCAGAAATATGAGTAGCCATAATTCGATCCAATCCTCCAAAGAACTTCCCACCTATAAACACTGCCGGAAACTGCACCTTATTATTATTAATATTCCTAAAATACCCTTCGTCATCACTGTCTTCCAGCTCGTGTACAACAGGGTTGACACCAAGTCCAAGAAGTAACCGCTTTGCCACGTGGCTCATGCAGCACCCTCTCCTCCCAAATACTATAACCGCGTTCTCCAACACCATTCTCTCAACCACCTTTTCATTCTTCTTGTGGTTCTTGTTGTTGTTATCCCTGCTGCTTTCTGTTAATTCTGCACTACCATTATTATTAATAGTGAATGAGTGTGGAGGTGGGGTTGTGAAGTGGGTGTGTAGATCAATTCGCCGCGACCTGTAAGGTATTGCTTCTTGCATGGTGTTGAGGTTATAATGAATATGATCAATTTTTAATGTGTATGTGATGGCTGAATCCTATGGGAGCTATATATATATAACAATAAGGGGGAATTGAATTTAATTGAATTGAATTGAAGGGTGGGTGTGGTGAGTGGGTGATCATCTTTAAAGACTCATTATTATTTATTTCAATTACAATGAAGATTATAATTTATAATTACTTTGGAAGTGGAAAATTTTTTTTATTCTTAAACGTATTATTAGTTAATCGAGTAGTGTGACAGAACCAACATTAGGGAGTAATTAGGAAGTCAATAAATCTAATTATAAGTTGCCATTCAAAACTAAAAATAGTTATTATTCGAAACTAAAAGCAGTTATCATCCAAAACTGTACAAAATTATCATTCAAAACTTAACAAAATTATCATCCGAAACAAAAAACAACTTATCATCCAAAACTTTACAAAATTATCATCCGAAACTAAACGAAATTATCAATCAAACAAACACAACTTATCATCCGTAACCTATCCACTACCACCACTATTACCAACAGCAGAACCACCAACATTACCATCACCACAACAACAACAACCACCATCTCACCACCACCACTACCACAACCGCACCTCATAGCACCACCATTGTACAGGGAGGAGGAGGAGGAGGAGGAGGAGGAGGAGGAGGAGGAGGAGGAGGAGGAGGATCTCACCAGTCACCACCACCGTTGTCAGACAGGGACGCGTGAATAAAGAAGAAGCGGCAGCGGCGGTGAGAAGATGAAGAAGACGAAGTCAACGAAGCGGTGGCGGCGACTGAAATCTGACTCCTCCCGTGGACGCAAGAAGAAGAAGAAGAAGGAGGAGGAGGTTGCACGGGCTCGATCCGGCGGAAGAAGAAGAAGAGAAGGCCGCGACGGCTGCATGGGCGGAAGAAGAAGAAGAAGAAGAAGAAGAAGAAGAAGAAGAAGAAGAAGAAGAAGAAGAAGAAGAAGAAGAAGAGACGGCGGCTGTGTAGGTGATTGTGGCGGTGGACAGAGGGAGAAGGAAGTTAGGGTTTCTTTTGGTTCCCATGGGCTCCCTGCACTTGTGCTCTTTAAACTTACTCTTAGTTAATCTGATGTTGGAATATTCACATGCCAAATTATTACTTTAATTTAAATCACCATCAATTTTAATTTATTATTATTATTATTATTATTATTATTATTATTATTATTAATTCTCAATGCCTTTAATTTGTAGGTTAAAATTTTACTTTAATCAACACTTTTTAATATTAATGGTTACATGATGATGGATAAAATAAATTTAAAAAATGGATAAAATTACATACGATTTTTCATAAAGAGGACAAAAGTACACATACTTTATTTAATGAGTCAAGTGTATACACGAATGATGCTCTTTAGTAGATACATTTATCCATCTGTCGGTCAAACTTCATTTTTGTCACCATAAATGATGTATATTTTTTGTCAATTTTTCCTATAATTTAATTATTATTCATGTGTACATTTAATTTATTAAATAAATCATATATACTTTTGTCTTCCGCATGAAAAATAATATGCATTTGTGTCTATTCTTCTTAAATTAAAATTGGTGGTTAGGTGACATTTTTTTTATAAGTTTGTTTCGGAGTTTGGAGTCTCAAACGCAAGTTTAGGTTTCTTGAAAGTTACAATTTTATGTTTGGTTTTTTTCTTTTTCTAAATACAAACATGATTCTTCATTCCAAACCACGTTTTGCAAAAGTTAAAAATTATTCTTGCTTTTACGTTAGTTTTTTCACGTTAGGCCATCAAATAAAGAATTTTATTTTCTATTTACCAATTATCCAAATATATTCCTTTTTTAAAAAAATTTATATTATATATTTACTAACTTTTTAGTTAATTATTTTTGTTTAATATTGTGCACTTTTATAATTGTGGTTCTTATATATTATATTTATTATTGTTATTTTTTTATAATATGATCTATTGATCCTATTTGATGGAGCAAATTAAATAAAAAAATTAAAAAATATAATAAAAATTAAAAACTTTTCTCAAATAAAATAATTAAATAATTATTTCCAAAAAACAGTTATAAAGACATTATTTATCGAAACCCAATTTTTTTTTAAAGATTACCCAATGTAGCCTAACTAAGTGGCTAATTTTGGAAATATTATGATTTTAGCCACGCTATGTGGCAAACTTGATATTTTAGTCACACTATATGGCGAACTTTATGGTTTAAGCCACACTATGTGGCGAACTTCATGCAAAAACCTACTGCGCCACTCCAATTGGCGAACTTGATGCCATTTGGTTCCTATAAATCTACCCTCCGAAACCCATTGTTGTGCACCTCTCACTACTTACTTCTACTTTTTCACTCTAAACCTTCTTCCCTCTCTAAATGTTTTTATTTTTTTATTTTTAATTTTTCATTAGTATATGGGTGATAGAATATTAGTTTCAATACATTATGCTAGTCAGATAAGAAAAGACGAAGATGGGAATGATGCTTTTAGTTGTCCTGAATCGACCTTCGTTTGTTGGCCAAATGAGGAAATGAGTTTGCAACAGCTTAAAGATTTTATTCTGCGCTCTATTGGCCAAGATCACAGAAAACGAGTTCAGAATATTTACTACAGATATCCGCATGAAGTGGACCGAACCCTTTACTTCAAAAGGTAATAATATAACCATGATATTGTTGTGTTGGTTAATTGTGGATGATTGATAGTTGTATTATGCATTTTGTAAGTCCCACATCGGTTGGAGAGGGGAACAAAGCACTCCTTATAAGGTGTGGATACCTCTCCCTAGTAAGACGCGTTTTGATGGGCTTTGGCCTCATCAAAGGCAAAATCATTAGGTGGTGCATGAAACCCACAAAGCGGACAATATCTTGCTAGTGGGAGGTCTGGGTTGTTACAAATGGTATCAGAGCCAGAGCCCGGATCGGTGTGCCAGCGAGGACGCTGGGCTCCCTTAGGGGGTGGAATGTAAGTCCCACATCGGTTGGAGAAGGGAACAAAACACTTCTTATAAGGTTGTGGATACCTCTCCCTAGTAAGACGCGCTTTGATGGGCTTGGGCCTCATCAAAGGCAAAACTATGAGGTGGTGCATGAAATCCACAAAGCGGACAATATCTTGCTAGCGGGAGATATGGGCTGTTACAAATTAATGTAAGTCCCACATCGGTTCAAGAGGGGAACAAAACACTTCTTATAAGGGTGTGGATACCTCTCCCTAGTAAGACGCGTTTTGATGGGCTTGGCCTCATCAAAGGCAAAACTGTGAGGTGGTGCATGAAACTCACAAAGCGGACAATATCTTGTTAGCGGGAGGTCTGGGCTGTTACAAATGGTATCAGAGCCGGAGCCCAGATCGGTGTGCCAGCGAGGACGCTGGGCTCCCTTAGGGGGGTGGAATGTAAGTCCCACATCGGTTGGAGAGGGGAACAAAACACTCCTTATAATGGTGTGGATACCTCTCCATAGTAAGACGCATTTTGATGGGCTTGGGCCTCATCAAAGGCAACACCGTGAGGTAGTGCATGAAACCCACAAAGCGGACAATATCTTGCTAGCGGGAGGTCTGGGCTGTTACATATTTAATTTTGTAGATTTCATTTACGTGATGATGCGGACGTTGCACTAATTCGCGACTGGCACTTACATTTAACTGTTATTCCCTTGTTAGAGTTATATGCTCTTTTAATTGAGAAGGGGAATAACTCGGAGGCTGACTCACAATCTAGCGAGGGTGGCAAGAAACATAAGGCGGTCAATGTTAGATCTTAACATGATGCTTGAGGGTAGTAGTGAGGGTTCCATCCCATTTTCAAATCAAACAGTGGCGGATGTGGTCGACAGCCATGATGAATCCGTGGTTAGAGATCCTACCACACATCCTTACCTCCTTAATCATGATTCTGATAATGATGGTGTAGATAATGAGCCGGTGGAAAGAGGTGCAAGGAGTAAACTACTTCGCACAGACGCAACCCGCATATGCACACAGCCAGCAATTAGTCGACCATATGATCATCCTGCACACCTTAGGACACTTAACCTGGGTGCAATGAATCTAGGGTCTTATGGGTTTCAAGGTGGTCCTAATGATGATCCAATCGATGAGTTTGTGGTTGGCCAAGAATTTGTTGTCATGGCTGTGAAGACATATAGCATCAGAAGAACAGTCGAGTATAAGATCCTAGAGAGTGATAGGCTGAAGTATGCAGTACAGTGTGCCCACTTTGGATCGGTCTGTCGGTGGAGCATCCGCATATCCTGTCGCAGAAAACAAGAAAAATGGGAAGTGAGGAGATACAATGGTCCTCATTCTTGTGTTCAAACCTCTACATGGCAAGACCATCGTACGTTAGACTCGAAAGTTATAGATGATGCGATATTTTCAATGGTTCAAGCCGATCCGAGCATAATCATAAGAGTCTTGCAAGGTTCAGTAGAGACGCATTTTGGGTATAAAGCATCATACAGAAAGGTGTGGCTTGGAAAACAAAGAGTGATTGCAGAAATTTATGGTGACTGGGAGGAGTCATACAATGAACTTCCGAGGTGGCTATTTGCCATGCAGATGTATTTACCCGGTATATAGCATTTCTCAAAAAACTTGTTTTATGCATTCCATTATCTTGTGCGCAATATTTTGTCTATTGGTATGTGCTGATAAACCATGTTAATTAGGTACATGGGTTGAACTTGTCACTCAACCATATCACGGAGACGCCGACGCTTCCATGTTTCAATGAGTTTTCTGGATATTCCCGCTATGTGTTGAAGCTTTCAAGCATTGTAAGCCGTTGATTTCCATTGATGGCACACACTTGTATGGTAAATATAGAGGGACTCTGCACATGGCTATTGCACAGGATGGAAATTCAAATATATTGCCGATTGCATTTGTCGTGGTTGAAGGTGAAACGAAGGAGGCTTGGTCCTTTTTCTTGACGCATCTCAGACAGCAGGTAACACCTCAGCCTGGTCTTCTAGTTATTTCGGATTGTCACAAGTCCATTGAGTCTGCATTGAATGATGAGCATGGTGGTCGGTGCCCACCTCAAGCGTTCAACGTATTCTATATCAGACATATTGCTTCCAACTTCATGACACACTTCAGGAATAATAACCTTAGGAAGTCACTCATCAATGCTGCTTATGCCAAGTCACACAAGGAACAACGGCCTGCACCGCCGGGGCATCATAAGGGGTCCACTCGACCTATACAATATCACAAAATATATTTAGTTATCTATCACTAGGCCTCGAGGGATACAAATAACTCGTTGTAACAAAACTGTAAGAATAGCATAACGGAAACACTTACCCCTCAATGGTCGATGTCATTCAAAATCATCCGCCGCATCCAGACCGTGGGCCTAAGCGAGTCACGGGCCATACGAAGACCCATCCACCTGCCAAAAACAAACACGCAGTTCAGATTCAATTAGAAAGACCAATAATATATCGTTTTTGATAAAATAAACACAAAAATCAACCAATACCTCTCGACCAATGGAAACCACGGCTCATCAAAGTTTTACTGAGGACGACATGCATGGATACAATGATATGCCCACGAAAATAACAAACTGGCGCAACTGCCAAGGTTCCTCTGCTTGAAATGCACCCCTCGACACATCTGCTGATATAGGTATGCCAGCACGGTAGAACCCCAGCTGATACGGCCGCATGCATCAAGATCTGCCAAAAGAGGTAACCACCTCAAATGCACCCGAGAGTTAGATGCATCCGGAAATAGGAAGCCACCGATAATTGTCATGATATAATCGCGCGTGTACTGCAGAAGGCGCTCAGGTGTCGGGTCATCCCCCAAGACCCCGCAAACCGTATCCTCAAACCACGTCAAATGAACATTCCACTTGTCTCTCTATCTATCCCATTCTATCAGAATAGGTCCAAGTAACTCACTGCACATCGTCTCGATGCCCCGTCCATCATAATGAAGCTCCCACCCACTAATGCACCCACTAACAGGGTCCCCGTCAATGCGCAACCCTAACTGGTAAGACACATCTTGCAATGTGATACTCATCTCTCTGCATAGCATATGAAATAAGTGGGTCTCTGGTCGCTTCATAATGTTACGCCGCATGCGTATAACCCTGGAATCCTATAAAATAATAGAAATAAATTTCTTTAAATTATCACAATTATATATATATATATATATATATATATATATATATATATCACATATCTTAAACCCACCCTACAAAATACATACCATGTGTGCGATTCTCCCTACAATATGATCTCTCGCATCCAACCTATACAGTGTGTCCTCATATCCCCTCAGCAGGTATCTATATTCCTCCATCGACGGTGAATAAGCAAATAGTCAAATTAACCAAACAAAAATTTCACTATAAGCAAAAATTAACTACACTAACATAGATTAATAAACAACATTTTCTCATACCTACATATCGTACCTAACTAATATAATAATGATCATTGAAAAAATAAAATACACAAACGTGATGATGAACTAACTAAATAAAATTTATCAAATAACATAACTAACAAATAAATCATCACAACTAAACTAATAACTAAAAAAACTATCTAAAATAACTAGGACAAACATAAGCAAATCAATATAATTTAATAAAATATAAACTAACTAATTAATAAAAATAATTTAAAAAAATATTAATTATTAATGAAATTATCTAAAATAACTAAAAGAAATATAGTCAAATCAATATAACATAATTAAATTAAAACATAACTGATTAAATAACAAAACTAATTTATAAAACACATTAACACTACTAGAATAATAAATAAATACCACAACAACCTAAATGTAACTACCCTAAAACAAACTAATCACAAAAACAAATAATAAACATAAATATAAATAATGAAATAAAAGAGAAAGGAAAGTGAAAGGAAGAGAGAAACATACCTCAAGAGCGAAAAAATGAGAGAGATGGGGACCAGCAACAAAAAAAAATCTTCGAAGCGTGTTTATATATCCACCATGTTCGCCCTACTTAGTGGCTAAAATGGTGAAGTTCCCCTAACTAACTGGCGAATTAGGTATTAATCTCGAGATAGCACCAAGTTCGTCCTACTAAGTGGCTAAAATGTTTCAAGTTCGCCACATAGCGTGGCTAAAAATCTAAAATCATGTCTTTATAATTGTTTTTTGGAAATAATTATTTAATTTATTTTATTTCAGAAAAATTTTCAAAAACAATCAAATATACTTAAAAAAATAACATTATAATTTAATGTTATGTCTTTTATAGTAATTATTTATAAAAAGTGATTTTATCTACTATTATCCAAACAAAATTCATTTCATCAAAATCAATTTAGGCAAGAATTGCCAAACATGAATCACGTTGACACAAACTCAATTCAACCCGAAATCAATTTTACAAAATTCAGTTTATCCAAATCTAAGTTTGGCAAAAGCAAGTCCAAACAGACACTTAGCATCTGATCGGGTTTGTGTCACTTTCTTTTATGTTAAGTACGTTTTTATCATGCATGAGAGTGACGGGACGGCAATCCCACTTTCCATATCACTATTCCACATTTTAATTTTTTTTTCATCTATTACATATTATATTAGATAATGGTGATTGCTTCGGTACAACAGTAAATGTATATGTACCGATACGCTGAAGACATGGACAAATAAGATTTCGCCATGTAGATTCTATTATCCCCGTCAATATTTAATTTAAAAAATTAAAAAAATAAATTATATCAGTATATTTACCAAAATAACCTTATCATTAATTTGAATTGGCTAAAATACCCTTCTATTTAAATTTATAAAAAGACACAATTAGCCCCTTTTTTTTCTTACAAAAAATATCACCCTTTTTCGATTTAATCAAAATTAAAATTTAATTTTATCTTTGGGTTTGAAAATTTAAAAATTTCAAAACAAAATTTAAATTATGAAAACATAAACTAAATTAAAAAGAAAAATTAAAACATAAAACACAAAAGAGGATTCTCAGTTGTTCATTGTTGAAGAGAAAAAGCATACCTTTGAAATAAGAAGTGAAACCCAGATTTCCATGCCATCATACACAAGAGAAGAGAACCCTAGCCACTGCCGGTAGTCTTCACTATCCGTCGCACGTGTCACGCCGGCAATCACAGTCGCTCTCGGTCGCACGTCTCAGGCCGGTCATCTCCATCCCTCTCCTTCCATCGTCTCGCTGTCGCAAGGCTCACCAATGGTACTCTCTGTCTTTGAATCAGTTCTCCCTCACGGTTCTCTATGTTTTTTTTCCCATTCTTCTCATTTTTATTTGCTGCTTTCCTTGTATTTTAATCATTTTCAGCAGCATTATATAATTCCAATTTCCAATATGACCATTTTAGATACAAGATTCATAGGTTATTAGGGTTAGACTTCAAATCAACGCATTGCAAGATATAGTTTTTTACCGGTAGGCTATCAGGGTTAGACTTGTTCAGATTCAAGTCTTTGCACATCAAGAAATATTGTTGGATTATGGATATGTATTTGGTTTTTTTGTTTAAGCTATGCAACTACTCATTTTGCAGGGTCCTTCCCCCTTCATGTTTGGGACAATTGAGTCTGTATTTTTATTTTCTCTTCTTATTTTCTGCTCTTCCTTCTAATTGGTTGTTGTTATTGCTGACTTTTGCTTTTTGGCTATCTAATTTCTATTTGAACACTGGTCATATGGATATGCTTTAGCTGCTTGTGATTTTGTCCTTTATTTGTTTTGTTCTAAGTAAAATTAGAAGTTGCAATATGTAAGGTGAATGGGCACACACATGACAGCAATGAAAAGAGGGAGTTGGGGGTGGAATTGGTGGAATTGAGGTTGTAGTGGAGAGTCCCATTCTTATGGGAGAAAAACTGGAAGCAAAGGAGATTAAGTCTGATGGCAACAAGGAATTAAGCAGTGAATAGATATAGGGAAGATTAATGGCTGGTAGTGGTAACAGTGATATTAACATACAAGATGAGAATGAGAGGGGAACTCTGAACACTCCAAACAAAGAGATAACATTATCAATGGTTCTTGGGGAAGCTCTTATAGACTGAGTCCAAGTCTTTGGCGAATAAATTCTGCCAATTAGTACTTGGTTTTATTTTTGTACATGATATGATAGGACCACATATATGCATGCATTATGGCTAGAGATGAATATTTGTGGAAATGGCTATATAGAAATGGACAAATAAATTTACTGTTCACATTTTCTCACTTTATTAATTTTCAAGTGCACATCTACAATGTGGCTGCTTAGGATGCCCAGAATTGATTCACCAAATTACCTAAGGATGCAATGCAAAAGAAGAAAATATCAAGAGAACTTGTTGCAGTTAGAATTTGGAAAATGTGTTGGGTTTTGCTAAAAGCTAACTCAGTTGTATCACCATCTTTATTGTAGACCTGCTAAGCGAATTTGATATCCTTTAATGACTAGTTTTATTTATTCTGTTTTTTAGTGAAAAATGTATTCCTTGTGGAAGATAAACGTTGTAGATATAAGTTTATTTTACTTCATTTTACTTTTTCTGTCAAATGTAAGATATCAATGAGAAATATGTAATTGATATTTGTAACCATTCAGAATCTAATTGAGATTATTATTTTGAAACTTACAAGTATAAAATGGAATTCAACATATTGAACTTCCGGTGAGCAAAATTTGTTTTATTCACAACCAACTTCACCTTATTCGTAACCTAGTGGAGTAGAGATAGACCTGATGAACCATAATTTCTTTTACATTTTCAAGCTTCTCTGGAATTAGTTAGAATGAAAACTGCCATAACACTGGTTCAATGCATTGCAAATACTCAAGGGGTCTGGTTGACAGCAATCCGAACAATTAACTATAAGGGGGCATGCTTGATATCCCTAATCTAGTACTTGTGTTCCCTGTTTCTATTGCATTGTTTTTCTATTTGTTGTTAGATAGTTTTAAGTAATACTATCTTGTTTAAGAAGAATACTTTAGTGAAGCAACCCCATTTTGTTTATCATGAATATTTTCATGTTAATCGACTCTATCTTGTTTTTATGTTTTTGGTTACTGATATGCATTTATAATTTAACAATTTAAATTTGATATGTGTTGATGCTTCTAGTCACCAATTTGATTACAAATATCACAAGTATTTAATCGAAATTCTTCTAATCCCGTGCATTTATAAAGAGGGTTGAGGAATTTTTACATACATAAGACAAGAGCATTCTTCAGTAGAATATTTAAATAAAATTAAAGCAAATCGAAAGAGGAAGGAAAATGTAAAAAATAGTGGAAAAAAAAGAATTGTGATGATAAGCAAAATAAACAAAATAAACAATTCTAAATCAATTACTGTCACAAGATATTGTACTCATTTTGAATTTTTATAAATATCATTTTGTTTATATTTATTGTAATTTCTCGTTGCAGAGTCCATGACATCTTCTAACATCAGGTTGTGGGGCTTTAGAATCAAATCCAATGCAAGTCGCATCCTTGTACTATTATCAACCTAAGAAAACATAAACATTTTATAGTTACCAAAAATACTATATATAATGGAAGTGAATTGATATTTATATATTTTCTTTACTAGAAAAAGAAACTTACACTTATTATATAACTATTAGACTTCTTATAGTTTGTCATCCAAGTTGCCACCCATACACCATAATCATAACTATATTAAATAGAAATTGTTTAGCTTATGGAGATAAACATTTAAAAATAAGAAAAAATAGACACATTAACATTATATTGCTTACGATCCATAAGCTTGTTGTCATATTTCCAGCGTATCAACGAATGCAAATTTAGATACTTGAGGCCTGAAAGGAGTGATGTATTTATAGAAGCTGTCGTACTGGAGCATATCTCGTATATTTTTTGCCTGTTTACATAGTAAATATTAAATAATAGATTAGTGATATTTTTAACCTGTTAAAAATATTATTAATTATAAAAATTAGATTTGGACTGAATTAATTTACCAGCTTTTCAATTTTCCATCTCTGTAGTTTTTTATCTGAAACGCCTTGTAAGGAGTCCAACGGAATCATTTGATGATTACATAAGTTAAAGACAACTAGGTACCAATGCAAGTTGCTTTCGTTTACGGGCATAAAAATCTAGCAACATAATTTTACACATTAAGGCACTATACTAGATAAGTAGATTCAGTTTTTTTAAAAAGATATTGGTCTCATTACAAATATAAAAGTCAAATAAAAATAATAAAAAAAACAAACAAAGAAATCCATGTACCTTTTGTAGACCCTCATCAACATTTCCCATGAATTCTTTTTGATAATATTTTATCAAGACTTCAATTTTGGTATCGCTTTCTAATATGAATTGCTAAGGTTGGCATTTAGGGACAAAATTAGTGACAATAATTTTTCAATGTGATAAAGTAAATTCAAAATAGTAACAACTTGATAAAAGACAAGCTATACCGAAAATGTAGCGGGCAAATACCAACATATTTGAACTCCTATTTTCTTCTCCTGAGTAGTCAGCATAGTAGACACCAAATCTAGCACCTATGTGACAAGTTAAAAATTTAGTAATAATTTCTTTTTAGTATCTAAAATTTAGTAATGATTGAAAATATGCTTTATATATATATATATATATATATATATATATATATATATATATATATATATATATATATAT
>JASCZI010151746.1:5063-29873 GCA_036250425.1 Stylosanthes scabra | reverse complement strand
TATGATTTCATAAGTTTTTCATATTCAGAAATCAATAAGAATTTCATATTCTTGTTCTCTCTATCTCTCTCTCTTGTTTTCTCTTATTCTCTCTTTTATAGCTTCAATTTTATAACAATAATAATAATAATAATAATAATAATAATAATACGAGAAAAGATCTTTATTATCTACTGTGATGAGTTGTTGTTGTTGATTCCTTACTTTCCATGCACATTACTTTTCATTTTCAAACACGAAGAAAACGAGACAAGGACTTTTTGATGTAATTAAGTATAGTGCATGTGTATTAAGATTACCGTGTGTACATTATAAATTGTTATCATATTAATATTATTATTATAATTTCACGTACTAGAATGAAAAGATGAAAGAGAGAGTGGGGTGAGGTGAAGTCAAGGACATACAAAACGGATAAGTCTCAGAAAATGATATTTATAACATCTCTGCAACGTAACGTTAATGTTCTTCCATAACTAATATTAATTAATTTAGCACTACTTTTTTGAATTAACATAATTTATTATTTTTATTAATAATTAATTAATAATATTAAATAAAATTAATTAAAATATATTATTAAATTGATGCTGACTACAAATATTATGCCATTGGCCGTAGACTTGTATTAAAGTAATTAGTCCTAAATCGTAATCCTAAATCCTAAACTCTAACCCTAAATCTTAATCCTAAATTTTGAACCCTAGATTCTAGACTCTAACCCTAAATCATAATCCTAAATTTTAAAAGATTAATTATTTAAAGAAAGTTGTTAAAAATGAAATTGAAAGAGAAAAAAAAAAAAAGAGAAAAAACGTATAGAAGTGAGTTTTTTTTTAAAAAAATACTAAATAAGAATTATTATATGAACATGAACAATGGTTTTTTTTACTATTTTTAAATATGAGTTAATTTTAAATATTATAATAATAAATTAAACTAAAAAGCCGACTGAATGTCACACTTTAAAGGATATATAGAATTATTGATCTTAAAAAGAGCATTAATATTATTCTTCGACTAAGAGGCAATTGAAATAATTAATCCATTTCAATAATGTGGATCAATTTAAATTAATTTTCATTTTGTTAATTTTTAAACTAACAAATGGTAGAGCTTCACTTGTTTTAAAGCTAAGCATTGTCTAGTAAAATCCTTTATATTTTTACTCGTTTTTGTATTTAATCACTGTGTATATATAAATAGCTAAAATAAAGATTTATTCACTTTTTTCTTTTAACGTTTTCAATCAGAATCATATTTTTCTTTTCTTGAAACATTTTGTAACGATTTGACTCTTGGATTCTTAATCGCAATGCCGAAGACGAATCTAGGAGTCCAATGTCTTGTAACCTCCCCTTGGATGAAGAATAAACCAAACTTCATAAAAAAAAAAAAAAATCAGAATCGTATTTTCCTTTACATACAGCATTTTCATGCAATTAAATAACTATATTACGACTTAGAAAGTTTTGATACTATATAATTCCAAACAATAAAAATTAATTATCAAATTAACTATCACTATAAAATACATATTAAAATAAAAAATATTATATGCATATAAGAAACAAATTACTAAATCAATTATCACATTTTTTTATTGCTTCTCCTATCTTAATGAATATATATATATATATATATACGTCCAAAAAAAAGTATACAAAACACATTTTCACGATTTTAGTTGTTTGGAAAAAAAAAATTAAAACTTTATATAAATATCATTATCCTATTTTTTAAAAAAAGAAATCAACTTAGATAGTGATATATTATTATATAAGCATGGAAATGGGAGAAAAAGATAATATCATAAAATATATGCGTTGACCCTTCTGTCAGAAATGAATATGGCATATATAGAAGTTATTGATGATAACAGTATACAAATCTTATATGAATACTAAAGTCTGAACTTATAAATAAATAATTCCTAAATTTATATGCTACAAAACAACAACTCACAGAAGCCGCCGTGAAAATTTCTTCAATTTTTGTTTATTTATTTATTTAGATTTATATATTCTAATTAAAATTTCAAAACGATACAATGTTCCCCTTTACAATATGTTCAACGGCTATATATTTCTTCTATAGTCCTCGGTGAGATAACTATTATATATATTCTTTGTTTAGATTCACCAATAATTCTAATGAATTATTTTAACAGAAATTTTGAATATTATTTTTTTAAGTTGTAACAATGTTATTAGATTCTTTTTGGTTCAATCTACAATTTAGTAGCTGAGTTTTTCTCTTATTTATTTTTTAAAATTTACTTAATCCTAACATGTAAAGAAATATATATAACTAAGCTTATATATTACTGAAAACATAAATATATCGATAATGCTCCATATATTATTGTACAGCTCTATGCTAATATTTATACTTTTTTTTGTATTATAAATGAGTAGAAGCAATATGTTTCATAAGAACATGAATCACCTCATGAGCTTGTTGAGAAATCTGCCATTGATTTAGGCGAAGAGTTTGCTGTTCATCATCTTCACTGACCACCACCGTTTAATTTTCCGTCTTATTTCTTCTTCTTAATTCTGATGGTTGTTTAATCTTTCTTTGGGAATGTCCATTTTCTTGCTTTTGTCAGTGTCCAACTCTATCTGATGGACCTTCTTATTATCTTCAGCTATTAATCTATTATTCTACCCTCATTTAATAAATATCTATCAAATAAATATCTATCTTTGTTTAAATGATATATATAGCAACTATTGTTAGAATGTTCTTTCATTATCAATTCAACGTTTTTTGTTATCAGAAACGTATGTAATTAATTAATGTTTAGTAGAGTTTTTGTTAAAATAATTAATCTTTTAAATTAAAAGCTCTTTTATCATTTGAATTTTTTAATGTTGTTTTTGTCAATCTTAAAATTTTTAGTAGACAATTTTTTGTTTACTCATCAGAGAAATCAGCAGTGTGTTAACGGTGATGTCTTTGAAATCTCACATGCTTTCCATGGAAGAAATTAAATAAATAATGAGAAGCATACTACTAAGCTAATAATTGTTTATTCAGCTATATTAATAAAAGATGAAAGATTTGATACAATTTGATCATCCACTTTATTAATTTGGTAAATTAAATTGGAATGTGGCTTCACTCATCCTTTCAAAGCCTTTCTATGCGTGTTCTATGAAACTACTTTTTTATATGTTTATTATTATCATAACAATATATTATATACTAATGATTGATTTGATGACTAATTTTGGTGTATCATTAAAATTATTGTTACTTTAATTTTGATTTTGATGTGACTTTGGATTTTTGTTTCAGAATCCAGGAAACTGTTATGTGAGGCAAAAATTGGTTTTGTGATTTTTTACATTTTTGTTTTTCACTTTAAACCGAATATATAAAATTCCTAATCAATTGTATTTGATATTTAGAAATTAGAATTATTTACATTAAAAAAAAAACGTGAACATTGCTCAGTTAATAAAGCTAAAGTTTGTATTTATCTAATTAGAGATCTTGAGTTAAAATCGTATCTTATTGTCGTTACATTTTTTTATTAGAAATTATAACCAACCAGTAAAATTAATTTCATATAGCCAGCCACAAGATGTATATATATATAATTGGAAGTTTTTAATTTTGAGAGTATAAAAATACACTTGTTGCCAATTCGTTGGCTATACGTAGATCATAAAAAAAATGTTAAGATTCTCTAAAATTATTAATTACTTAAAAAAAAATAGTATTTTAATATTTTTAAATCAAAATGATGGAACCCACAAATAGTAAAAGTTAAAAAATCAAAAATAATTAAAGCATTATTTTTTTCTTTAAAATAAATAACAATTTTAGAAAATTTTCATAAAAAAAAATACATCTGGATGATTAGATAGCATTATTATTTTTTATTGCGTTAAAAGACTAAATGAATAAGACTTTTGCTATTCAAGTAATCTTATGATGACATGCGTCAAGCAAAATTGTTTCCAGCACAATAACTTAGATGATTTTAGTTTTACTAAATTGACTAAAGTTTTTGGGTTTAGAATTAATTAAATAATTAAACCCTAGATTTAGAACCTTCATGGCTTCATGTAACAAATAGGAACTATAGACCAATATAGGTTAATTAAATTAATAACATGAATAATTCTATTTGCATATCAAAATCAATCACCATTAGTATACAATATACATTGAAATACAAAATAAATATTAAAAATGAATTAAATTATATATATTTTATATTTCAATATGTATTATATATTAGTGATTAATTTAATGACTAATTTTAATATAAAACCCAAAAAACATACGGGGCTAAAAAAACCAAAAAAGATAGAGAATCAATTTTGAATTTTTTTTTTAAGCTTTGAACAAATTAAAGCACAGCATCCCAGTAATAGTATTATATAAAAGCAACTTCTACGAAAAGAATTAACAAGTTGTATGCATAATAATAATGGTGGTAAAGCTATACAAAATAAAATTTTGGCCAGCCATGAGTAGCACGTGTTTAAAGAAAGAGATTCACCGTAACATTATTCTCAATTTACGTGAATTTTTGGCCTCATGCACCCTCGAAACAATTTCTAATTGATGTATGTCCTATATATGATCCTTTATTTTTTGAGTTTTGAGTCTTGGACAGAAATTAAATATTCCAAATAGAACAATGCAATTTGAATTTTGAATATCTATGATTAATTATTAAGTGAGTAATTTTATTTTGATCTAATCGAATCGATCTCCTTTTGTAGCATTGCTTGCTTTTCACTCAATTTTTTTGCACCTATTTTAGTCAACATTATTATTTACTCATTCATTCATTCATAATGAACAATAATAATAGTAGCACTTTTTATTTAACTGGAATCCATGACTATACATGAATGAATATAAATCCTATAGTACATAATTCATTATATATTATTCCTGTTGCTACTTTTCCTATTTTGGAGCCAGACAAGTAGTTTAATTTAATTAATCTGCCAAATCAACTAATTATTAACATCCCCTTAGAATTTGGCTATGCACATGCATGCTGGCTTTTTCTTTCCAAGCATATATAATAATTAAAGACCAAATAAAGTTACTTATTATGTTTCACCTATTTTAGGTTTTTATTTTAATTTTTTTTAGAAAAAATAAATCATTAGATCCTTCTAATTAATCTTGATATTAAATTAGCGCTATTCCAGTTCTTCCGCCAATTGCTCTTTGGTGAAAGAAGTTAAAAGAAAGCTAAGAAAGGGTTTGGCATGGCATTGAAAAATAAAGCATTAATTAGTTATTAGTTTCCTCTAATGATGTTTGAAAAACACATAGACACTAATTAAGTAAGAATGTATGTCTAAAGAAACATTAAGATATGAGGTACATGAGAATGAGATGAGATGAATGGTTTAGATGAAGATAGCTTGAATGTGCAAAAATGGTGTCAACTATAACTAACACCCTGCCCGGGTTGTGGGGCATGCAGCACTAGCTACCACCACACCTAATAAACATGAGATTTTGAGGACCAAAACTACTTCATGGACAGCTCCTCCACAAACAAACTTTTATGGCCTTTCACATAGAGAGCTACAAATAATATTATAGTTGTGCCCGTTTTCTAATCTATATTTCACAATTTAGGGTTATGCAGCTATTGATGTATAATACACATTAAATTAAACTATACATGTATTTTGTATTTCAATATATATTATACACTAGTGATTGATTTTGATATGCAAATAGAATTGTCGCACAATTTTATTATCCGATAAGAAAAATATTTAGGGTTGATAATTAAAATAGTCTCAAAAAATATGATAGTGAATTAAATTAGTCTTTTTTTTATCTAATTACATGAGATAATGTGTCACAGGCAAAATGATTATTTCAATGTCATCATCTAAATAGTAAAGAACCAATTTTAAAATCGACAAAAATAATTATAAAATATTCACACAACAAAAAATATTTGCAAAATGTTAAAATTCTGATAAAAAAAAAACAGGCTAATACAAACAAAAGCAGAGACAATTGATATTTGACTATTTTTATCACAATTTTATTTAAATATTTTTGGAAATATTCTTATAGTTAGAATCTTTCAAAATTTCTTATGGTTATTTTCTTTTAACAATAATTCTATGTGAATAAGTGGTTTTGGCCGACCAAATTCAACTAAGTCATTTATTTATGTGGAATTTTTTTATACTATTTGACACCGAAATAATATTCTATTTAGCATAAAAATAAATCACTTGGTTGAACTTAGTTAGCCAAAATTACTTGTCCAAATATTTTTAAATTAAATCTTTGAGGATTATTTTTAAAGTTAACCCTAAGAATATCTACACGGACTCAATATTGATACAGAATGAGTGAGGAGCACTACACCTAAATGTTGTGAATCTATCCAATACAGCATAAATTATAGTGGTTCCTCAAACATGTGCTTCACTCCATTATCATCATTCCCACATTATAAGCATTAAAAGGAATTGAACTCATCACGTTTCCTCCAATCTTAAAATAATATATATCTAATATCATTCTTCCCTTAACAACTCACTGCCTCCCACTACATGCCATGACTACCACATTCCATTCCAGAAATAATTATCCAACTAATCTTAGCTTAAGCCTAGCTATATTAAACTACTCTATCTAATCACATAAGGAAGATGGATGGAATGGACCCATTTTAGTTTCTCTTAATCTCAACTACCGTGACGAATTTTATGTTCTATTTACACCTCAATTTCAGAGACGTTCTACTACACGCCATTGACTATCATAAAAACGTTAACATTATATTATGTAACATGTATAATTGTATAGATAGGTGCATGGTGGCTATGTCTCAAGAAATTTTGGATTATTAATAATAGTAGGTTCACATGGGGACACCCTTATGCACACTATGGTGTGCTAGCAATTTTGACCAAGGTAGCAGGCGAAATCATTATTGTGTAGAATTTTACATTTTTCACTGCTATTTTAGCTTTTAGAAATGTAGTAATTAAATATACTTTATGGAATTAACGACAAAACTAAAAAGAAATAATAGTACTGTAATAGTTAATTAGTAATTAACCGTGTTTCCCTTCAAAATGTAACAGCGCAAATAATCATATATGGTCCCATTGGGAGGAAAAAATAAAGGAGATTGTAGAGGAATCTTGACTCTTCAACAAATAAATTTTAGACATATTAAAAAATAATAGTTCTATGTGAATAGGTGATTTTGGCCAACTAAGTCAATGCTAAATAGAAAATTATTTTAATATCAAATAGAACTTTATTGATATGCAATTTTTATACTATTTAACATGAAAATAATATTCTATTTAGCATAAAAATAAATAATTTAGTTAAATTCGGCCAAAATTACTTGTTTAAATAGCATTATTCTAAAAAAAATATGGTAGAGATGAGAAATGTACCTAATTTGAGTGATTTCTTGTGTGTAGTGTAGCATATTTTAATATTGAAAAAAAAAAAAAAAAGCTTAGTTGTGCAGTTATATTATATTATATTATCCAATAGAACCAAACACAAAGTGTGCACGTTTCATTCATTTATTGTTCTCATAATTTTTTTGTTACCAGCCGACATTGATCAATCACTAGAAACGATGCTTTCAGCAAAGAAACCCCAAGTCTAATAGTGTTTTAATTACATTAATTAGGAACATATCACGGGACAAATTAAATGAATACATTATTTAATATGTAACAAGTTATATACTTACAACATAATTATGAGAATTTAACAACATTGTTAGTCTACACCCAAAAAAAAAAAAAAAAACACAACATTGTTAGCAGTGTAGGAATAACTCCACCCTATGTTTTTGGATAATCGTAAAATAAAAGGTGGAAAAAGATTTGAACTCTTATAAGATACAGATCACAGTTGCAACTCTATACAGAGAGGGAAAAAGAGAGGGAAAAAAAAAGTATAAAGGACATTCTCTAATACTTTCATTCAAAATAATAACATCATTGCACATTCATCTGTGTATGAAGTTAATCTTTATTGTATGATAAGCCAAAAAATTTTCATGCCTAAACCAGTTCCATTATTGCATCCCAAATCCTTATCCTGATATGATAGAAAAGCCACACTAGATATTTAACAACTGAGACCATTATTTCTACTGAGTCTGAAAGCGTTAAGAAATTTTACATGCAACCATAGAATCATTAAGAAAGCTTTATTAATTATTATACTATAGTATATTCCTTTTGGTGGTAATTAAAAAAATAAATAAAAAGCATAGGTTAATAATTATGATCAAGGATGGGTCCAGAGACATTGCTTAAAAAATGTCGCTTTCCCGAGGTTTACGACAAAAGAAAAATAAAGTGCAGGTAGAAGAAAAATTCAATTATCACTTCATTTCACTAAATGAAAATTAATATGTAAAGTTTGAAAAGATAATTATTTCTCCTGATTGCAATCTCAAGCCTTTTTTTTTTTCCATCTAATTTTCTTCTGTATGAATTTGGGTAGCAAAAGCTGCTATGTGCACCTTATGTGGGGGTTGAAAAATAAAAAACAACACTTGTCAATCACATTATTTTGAAATCACATGGGTGGTGGGAATATAAAATTTGATAAAGAGAATCACAAATAAATAGAAAAAGAAAAAGAAAAAGAGAAGTGCAAACAAAAATAAGCTTGCACTCCTCTCATGGCACCTTCTCATTCTGTCTCCTACTCTCCATATCATCCCTGCTTAATTAAACGTATTAGGTGAATAAATCCAAAATTGAAATCTTAATATACAAATAAAATAAGTGTATAATGATGCATATTTTCTACATGTACATGATAAATACAATGAACAAATTACTGCTACATATTACATTTTACCATCTTTATTGCAGTAGCTTCACTTGTTTCATAGTCCCCACAAGCATGTGGCAAAAATAGGGAAAATATATTTGCTTTGGATTATTCCTTATAACATAACATGCCAATAGCTTATGTTCAGAACGTGCATAAAGAAATAATGATAAGTCAAATATATATATATCCTCCTTGATCCTTTGATCCAAGGGCTGTGATAAAAGGAAAAACAAAAACAGTAACTCACTCAAGGATCCAAGGTGCATGATGCAAAATGCATAGTGACTACTTTACTTTCCCTGACAAAGAAAATAATAGAAAAGAAATAGAGAAAGAGAAAGATGTAAAAAGCATTTTGGAGTTTCTTTTTCGTCAAGATAGGCAACTACTACTCAACAGGGCAAGCAAGGGTGAAGGGTGGAATGATTAAAAGAAAAAACAAAAAAGAATTGTATGGTTCTGTAACTTGGTATGTTTATACTTAATAATAATACCATACTACACTAGAAGATGCTCATTTATATTTATATTTATATTTATATTATAATAATAATGAAGAACAAATAGGAAAGAGAGATTTGCAATTGAAAAAATGGACTCACAAGGCCAGCTGGGGGGAACTTAATTTAAGAAAAAAAAAAAAAATAGATTGATTTGAATTCGTCCCTCTCTGTGACAGCTCCCTTCTAACGACTCACTCCCATTATAAGTAACCAAGTATTTCATGCAGCTTTTCTCAGTCACCACTAACACCATAACTATTCTTCTTCTTCCCACCCACTCCCACTTTCTATTAACAAAACACTTAGTGGTAAGGATCTCATCACAAGCATTGGCCGGAGGTGGCCAGCTTTTTCCTCTCCACCCATGACTGCTAGGGGCAGAGACCCCGTAAGGGGTCGGCTTTGGCCACAATTGGCCATGGCATTGGCCATTGTTTTGATTTCTACTACTGTGGTTTCCGTTACTGCTGACAGTTACCCTTATTCTTCTCCACCACCACCTTATGTGTACAATTCACCTCCTCCACCATCTCCTTCACCACCACCTCCTTATGAATACAAGTCACCACCTCCACCACCACATGAGCACAAGGCTCCAACTTATGAGTACAAATCACCACCTCCGCCATCACCATCACCTCCACCACCTTACGAGTACAAGTCACCACCTCCACCATCACCATCACCACCACCACCACCTTATGAGTATAAATCACCACCTCCACCACCACATGAGCACACGTCTCCTCCTTATGTGTACAATTCACCACCTCCACCACCATATGAGCACAAGGCTCCTCCCTACGAGTATAAGTCACCACCTCCACCTTCACCATCACCACCACCACCTTACGAGTATAAATCACCACCTCCACCACCACATGAGCACAAGTCTCCTCCTTATGTGTACAAGTCACCACCTCCACCATCACCATCACCATCACCACCTTATGAGTATAAATCACCACCTCCACCACCACATGAGCACAAGGCTCCTTCTTACGAGTACAAGTCACCACCTCCACCATCACCATCTCCTCCACCACCTTACGAGTACAAGTCACCACCTCCACCACCATATGAGCACAAGGCTCCTCCTTACTTGTACAAGTCACCACCTCCACCATCACCTTCACCACCACCTCCTTACGTATACAAGTCACCACCTCCACCACCATATGAGCACCAGGCTCCTCCTTACGAATACAAGTCACCACCTCCACCATCACCATCACCACCACCTCCTTATGTATACAATTCACCACCTCCACCACCATATGAGCACAAGGCTCCTCCTTACGAGTACAAATCACCACCTCCACCATCACCATCACCACCACCACCACCTCCTTACATATACAAATCACCACCTCCACCACCACCATATGAACACAAGTCTCCACCTTATGTGTACAAGTCACCTCCTCCACCACCACCATATGAGCACAAGGCTCCACCTTACGTATATAAGTCACCCCCTCCTCCTTCATCATCACCGCCACCTCCTTATGTATATAAGTCACCACCACCCCCACCACCATATGAGCACAAGTCTCCTCCTTATGTGTACAAGTCACCTCCTCCTCCACCACCATATGTACACAAGTCTCCACCCTACTATTATAACTCTCCCCCACCACCATCACCATCTCCTCCACCACCCTACTACTACAAATCTCCTCCTCCTCCATCTCCTGTACCCCATCCACCTTACTATTATAACTCTCCACCACCTCCTTCACCGTCTCCTCCACCACCTTACTACTATAAATCTCCTCCACCTCCATCTCCTAAACCCCATCCACCTTACTACTATAACTCTCCACCACCTCCAGTAAAATCTCCACCTCACCCAACACCTTACTATTACAAATCTCCACCACCACCCACTCCATACTATTATAATTCTCCTCCTCCACCTGTCGTGTATCCTCCACACCCCCAACCACATCCCTACCATCACCCATTGATCGTGAAGGTTGTGGGCAAAGTCTATAGCTACAAGTGCTATGACTGGGAGTATCCTGAAAAATCACACAACAAGAAACATCTCAAAGGTACATGACATTCACTTACTTATCCTATGATTCAAATATCTTAGTCTACCTCATGTTTTAGTTCAAAAGTCATCTTACTGTTACAATTAACTTGTCAATTCTTATGCTTTTGAGCACTGCTCTTTATTATGTTCATTTGGCATTTACTTTTCTACTTGTTGGAGAATGCATGTCTTTGTCTAGTAGAACTTGTGCTGCACTTTACACAAGCACTCGTTATTAGTTCTCTCAGTTTGTCGTTGAACTTTTCATGATAATTACAGTTCTAGTTATATTAGATAACTCTAGAGCAAGTAGAAATGCTAGCATGCATTTACTTAATTTATCTTGAACCAACCAACTAAGTAACAAAACCTAAGCCAAAACGAATGCATTTATGTTTGGTGCTTAAATTAGTAAAGTGTCATTTAGACTTTTAAAAAATGTAGAAATTGGAGAACTTTTAATTACAGCTGATAGGTAAGATAAAATCAATGTACACTCACCGTTACATTACTACAAAGAAAACTTACTTATGCTTCTAAAATATAAAATATATATTTGTTCAGAACTGGATGTAGCCTGTAATTAATACCAACTCAAACATGAGAATGATAGTTTTCCTTTTCTGCATAAAAAAACATGAAAACGATAGTTTAACTTCATGTGCTTTTAATAATTTGGCCCAATATGATATCTTTGGTGGATTCTTTATATCTTGTCGTATTATTAGTAGTAGTAGTAGTAGTGTTATTATAGTTTGCAAATTGTAACATTTAATTATGGATCAGGTGCTGTTGTGGAGGTCAAATGCAAAGCAGGTAGACACATCATCAAGGCTTATGGTGAAACTAAGAGCAACGGAAAGTATAGCATCACAGTTAAGGACTTTGATTATGCTAAATATGGATCCAGGGTTTGCAAGGCTAAGTTACATGCTCCACCTAAGAACTCACCCTTCAACATACCCACTAAGCTAAACGAAGGAACTGACTTGAAGGTGAAATCAAAGGACAAACATGAAGTTGTGCTTGAGGCTAAGCCATTTGCATATGCTTCAAAGAAACATTTTGAAGAATGTGAAAAGTCCAAGCCTTCACCAACTCCATACTATTATAAATCACCACCACCTCCATCACCAGTTTACATATACAAGTCTCCACCTCCACCATCACCTACTTATGTATATAAGTCACCACCTCCACCTGTTCACCACTATTCTCCTCCTTACTACTACCAATCTCCACCACCACCTTCACCAAAACCCAAGCCTCCTTACTACTACCAATCCCCACCTCCCCCATCACCAGTTCCCAAGCCTCCATATTATTACCAATCTCCACCTCCACCTTCACCGGTAACAAAGCCTCCTTACTATTACCAATCTCCACCTCCACCATCACCTAAACCCAAACCTCCATACTACTATCAATCCCCACCTCCACCGTCACCAAAACCCAAGCCTCCATACTACTACCAATCTCCACCTCCCCCATCACCAGTGCCCAAGCCCCCATACTACTACCAATCTCCACCTCCACCTTCACCAAAACCTAAGCCCCCATACTACTACCAATCCCCACCTCCACCTTCACCTAAACCCAAACCTCCGTACTACTACCAATCCCCACCTCCACCATCACCGGTGCCTAAGCCTCCATACTACTACCAATCTCCGCCTCCCCCATCGCCAGTGCCCAAGCCTCCCTATTATTACCAATCTCCACCTCCACCTTCACCAGTAACAAAGCCTCCGTACTATTACCAATCCCCACCTCCACCTTCACCAAAACCCAAGCCTCCGTATTACTACCAATCCCCACCTCCACCTTCACCAAAACCCAAGCCTCCGTATTACTACCAATCTCCACCCCCACCATCACCATCACCCCCACCACCTTATTATTACCATTCTTCACCCCCACCATCTCCATCACCTCCTCCCCCATACTATTATAAATCTCCACCACCACCTAAAGAATTGCCACATCCTCCTTACTACTATAAGTCACCACCCCCACCATCACCATCCCCTCCCCCACCTTACTATTACAAGTCTCCTCCTCCACCTAAAGAATTACCACACCCTCCATACTACTATAAGTCACCTCCCCCACCATCACCATCTCCTCCTCCTCCATACTATTACAAATCTCCTCCACCACCATCACCATCCCCTCCCCCACCTTACTACTACAAATCTCCTCCACCACCTAAAGAATTACCACACCCTCCATACTACTATAAGTCACCACCTCCACCATCACCATCCCCTCCTCCTCCCTACTACTATAAGTCTCCACCACCACCATCACCATCACCACCTCCCCCCTACTATTATCAATCGCCACCTCCACCTAAAAAGCTACCACATCCACACCCTCCTTACTACTACCAATCTCCACCACCTCCGTCACCATCTCCACCACCTCCATATCACTATCAAAGTCCTCCTCCACCATCTCCCACTCCTCATCCTCCCTATTACTACAAATCCCCTCCACCCCCGACGTCGTCTCCACCACCTCCTTACCACTACGTGAGCCCTCCTCCACCTTCACCATCTCCTCCACCACCATATCATTACACATCTCCACCTCCTCCATCACCAGCCCCAGCTCCCACATACATCTACAAATCTCCGCCACCACCTCCTTACCACTACACAAGCCCCCCTCCACCTTCCCCGTCTCCACCACCTCCTTACCACTACGTGAGCCCCCCTCCACCTTCACCATCTCCTCCACCACCATATCATTACACATCACCACCTCCTCCATCACCAGCCCCAGCTCCCACATACATCTACAAATCCCCTCCACCGCCTCCTTACCACTACACGAGCCCCCCTCCACCTTCCCTGTCTCCACCACCTCCATACCACTACGTGAGCCCCCCTCCACCTTCACCATCTCCTCCACCACCATACCACTACACATCACCACCTCCTCCCTCACCAGCCCCAGCTCCCAAATACATCTACAAATCACCTCCCCCACCACCAGTTTACATCTACGCTTCCCCACCACCACCTATATACAAGTAAGCTCAGAATGTAGGCGCACCAATTGTGACAAATCAAGTAAGTTAATAGCTTATCTTAATATATATACGTAATCAAAAGCATAAACGTGTTAGTAACCCAAACTCTTTTTTCTTCCAGGTTATAGTTTTCATCAAGGAATAAAGGCAAGCTCCATTTGGAGCAAAGTGAAACATCTAGCTTCCTGTCCAATTTCTTTAAATAAAAGTCTGAAAAAATCATCTCTAAGCTACAACCTTTATGATTCAGACGAGATTGCTTCTGTTTCTTTGGTGGCCATCTTGCACGTCCTGGTCTTATTGTGTTCAAGAATCAAAACGAGGAAGCTTGATTTAAATGTAAATGCCATGTGAAAGTGAGGAGTACAGTCCACTTTTAGTGATATGATATCTTTAATTTTTTTGTTCATAGTCTACTATGGCCGTGTTTGATTACCTTTATATTTATTGTGGCATTTTTGTATTCTACCATGTTCGTTGCTGTGTTTGTAATAAGAGTACTAGCAAAAAAGAAGCATATTCAATTTATGTCCATAATTATTTCAGGTTAGCTTTCAACAAGCAGCATATAGCATATATAAATGGAGTATAATTATTGTGATTTCAAATAACACAAGAAAAAAATCAAATAATTCGAGGAGGGAGAGAGAGAGAGAGAAGATGCATGATTCACATTCCTCACAAACAACAATCAGCTTATTTATCAGTTGTTCTGTTTCCTCCCCCTAAAACAGCACAGCACAGAAACTTCAAAGTTGAATCATAGGCAGAGTTAGTCGCTGACCCTCCGATGCCTTCTTGCAGTTTTCTTTTCTTTTTTTTGGCCTTTTTATTTTCTAATTTCAAAGTATGGTTGGAGCCAGCTAATCAATACAAATACTTAATAATCATTACTTTGTGCACCATGAAACAAAAGGTGTTCGAGCAACTAATCAACTAGTAGAAATTGAAAGTGACAACTTCATTATAAAAGAGGAGGGATATGGATAGAAAAGGTTTGAAACCTGATTCGCTATCTACAAGAAAATTAGTCTTGGGACATTCCAATGACTAGATGCTGCTCTATTCTCAATAGTCTATATTTCTCAGAGTATAAAAATAGAAAGAACAACCATGCTGCATCCGGTGATGATTGTAAAGAGGTCTAGTTACCATGTCCAGAATTGGTCATCATTAAAATTTGGAGCACTTTTATTTTGGAACAGAACTTTACGATTACTTATTTCTAAAATAAAATGATCTATAGACCCTATAGAACTATATATATTTAACCTAGATAGCTCCCATAAAGTAATTTGTATACTTAAACTAATCTTGTTTCAATGCTTTTTTACAAAAATGTATTATGATATAAAGAATAATATTCTAAATTTTTACTTTGTGATAGATATTACAGATAGAAAATGAAAAATACTCACCCATTCCATTCTTTCAATCACTTGTGACTTGACTCACCCTCTCTACTTTCTCAGACGCTTCTCTTAGAACCCAAAGAAAGATGTTGGCGAACCACAATGACCCTTTGAAGCCAGTGTTTTTTATTGGTGCTTGGGGATGCAGTTGTGTTCTGTCCTTCTAGAATAATTAGAAGACTCGTTAGGGTTCTTAGGTTCTGGCCTCTAGTTCAATTGAGGCCTCTTTTGGTTACCTATTTGAAAATCTGCATTCTATTTCTTAACCTTTTGTATGGATGGTTATCGATTTAGTGCTGGAATTTCTTTTGTATTCCCTCTTCTATGCTTGTATTGTTATTCAGATTTAGAAAGCTTTCTTGTCTATTGTATTATGCTTTTAACAACTGAATGAGTAAAATACAAGTTTTTGTAGTAAGTTATTCAATAATGTGCTTAATCTTACATCAACATCAACATTTTTCACTTACACAAACAATGAAATAATAATTGGAACTACAGTTCAGGAAGACACAATGCAAAAACATGGAAGCTTGAGACAATATGAACATCCAACTGGAAGTTAGTATATATATACAAGAGTTATGAAGAAATGAACCTTGTCTGGTGAACAGCTTCAAGAAACTTCATAGAGCAAGTCCATAAGCCATATTACTCTTCTGAATGGCAGAGAGATATGAGGAATTATTCATGAACAAATGCGGTAATGACCTAAACAGCAAATCAAGAATATATAATTCAAGTTTCAAATAGAAACAAAGCAATATAACGAATGATTCAAAATTCAAAATGCTATGAATGATACAAAAGGTTTGAACTTCAATTACCGGAACAAATTCAAATTTACTAAAATCTCAAATGTTAGTAAATAGTTCAAGTAGCATAAACTAGAAAAACCTAATGGCATTGCAAATAAGATTGTGAATAGCTGAAACGAAAGGAAACCTAAAACAAAAAGAAGAAGGTTGTCAAGTGTTAAAGATACGGATGAATAGAGGAAGGCATTGTCATTCTGCAAATCAATTTCTTCTTCACGTTCTTCTTCTTCTCTTAATCGCGCTCCTCCATCTCCTGATATCATATTATCACCACAATTTCAACTATCAAGTGTGCTTTTTGGATTAGCGTTCTTAAAGTGTGCTTTTTGGATTAGCGTTCTTAGAAGTTAGAACTTAGAACAAAGCTTTTATCATTATTAACCAATAAATTTAAAATATTATTATTTATTTAAATTTTATTTTTTATAAATTAAATTTCTCTTATTTTATTGAACTTTTAATTTTTATAAATTATTATTGATCAAAAATTTATTAATTACCTAACATAATTGATTTTAAAAACACAATTTCCCTAACTTAAAAAATAAAACATCTAATTTAGCTAAATTTTTATTGTTATTTAATGAAACTTATTTAAAAAAAGTAGTTTTTAAAGTGATTTTTTTCCAAAGATTTTTAAAAAAATTTAAAGTAACTTTATATTTAAATGTTTCATATAAAATATTTTTTAATTTATTAATTATGTTTAGAAATAATAATATAAAAGTATTTTTTAATTTCTTTATTATGTTAAAATATTCTCATTTTAATTTAAAAATATTTAAGAGAATGTAAATTATATATTCAAAAGTGTTTTGTTGTTTTTTATTAAAAATTTACCTAACACGCTAAAAAAAATTCAACGAGCTAATGACATGTAAATAAGCACTAAAATAAACAATAAGAAAAAAAATTGTTCTCGATAATCTAAAAAATGTTTTTTTTTAACAGCTTTTAAGAAAATAAACATTTGATAGGGATTTAATAAAGAAAAAAACTAAATAATTAATACATTATGATCAATAAAAATTTAATATATAGTTATAATGATAACTCATATAAATTTTGGATCATAACTTAATTTTGAATATATAAGTTACGGATGATAACTCATATAAATTTTCGATAATAATTTAATTATTGAGTCCTTAACGTTGATTCCGAAACACTATTCTTTAATGAATAATCTATTTAAAAGTGAATTAAAATATTTCTTTTTACAACATGCTATGAAACCAACACCACTAGGAAGTCAATAATTATATGGATGATAATTTTTTAATTTTGAATAATAATAATTTAATTATTGATTTCATAATAACTTTTTAATGTTAGTTTTCAAGATTTTTTCTTTTTTTATAATAAATATCTAGTGAAAAATTTTGTTAAAAAAATTTTTAAGAAAAAAAGTTAATCCTTTACGTTTAAAAGAAGTCGCAGCCCAACTAATAAACAAGCTATCACCAAAAAAAAAAAATTCATGCCCAAAACAAAAACCAAAAGAAATTGCCTTTTGCCTTTTATTTTCCTTTTTTTTTTTTTTTGTCTTGGCAAATGGCAACTCAATAAAAAGAATTCTTTATTTCTTTTTTCTTTTTCTTTCTTCCTTTCTTTTTTCATGCTTTGTCTTCGCACTTTCTCGGTCCTTCTTGTTGTTTTACAATTGTGGTGCTTCTAATGTCCCAACCTCTAATAATCAACATTAAATTTTTCGAAAACAATGATTGACATGATAATTTGTAATTTTAAAAGTTTAGATAATGTATTATGACATTTCATTTTTAACAAAATACTAATATAAAGGCGGATTTAGTCATGCTTATTAAATAGGAGTTTCTACTTTTCAAAAGTATAAGTTAATATTTGTGTTTGATAAAAACAAAAATTTTATGTGCTTATATATCTGATTTTTTTTTAAAATAATTGGTGTTAAAGTCGGATCTTTAATGATTGTCCAAAGGACTTCGAATGGGGCCAAGATACGAGGTTTGAGACAAGAAGATGTGCCTTCGGTGACAAACCCTACGGCATGGTCGAGGGTTATTGCCGAGAAGGGGTTGATGTAGAGATGAGTAGCTCTGAAAGCCCAGAATAGGATTATGGGATTCCAGATCTAACAGAATGAGTTAGGTTAAGAGTGTGCGTACCTTGAGGGGGTGATGCCCCCTGTTTATATAGTTGTGGGTAGTTGAGATCCTTTTGGGATCTGTTAAGATTGTATCATATATTTTCCATTTTAGGTGATTCTTCTTTGTTCGTGGGCCTCTTATTTGTGGTCTTATTCTTTGATAATTTGGGCCTTGGAGGCTGGTCCGTAACATTGCCCCCACTCGGGAGCTTAGGGCCTTTTGGGCCAAGCTTGCGAGTTACGGCCCGTTTTCCGTGCTTTTTCCGGGTGGTTCTGTCGACTTCCGATGACTTGATGTATGTAAAGCGAGTTCCGCCTTTCCGAGTTCCGGCTGCTACGTGTTGCTTTGTGGTCCAAGCGTTGAGAGGGGTCGTTTCACCTTTTCTTAGCTGACGTGGCGGAAGTAATGATTTTCCTCGTGGGGTGCGGTTTTCGAAACTTCTGTAACCGTCCCATCATTGCCCCCTCAGTTTCCCAAGGCGTGTTTAAGAAGGCTTGGGGGACTCAAAGGACTCTTCTTTGCTTTCTCTCACTTCTGCTACTCCTTTTTCTCTTCTGCGTTTCTTGGAGGTTTTCTTTCTCTTCGCTTGGTGTTCTTCATTTTCTGTGGAACGTCTTCCGCTTTCGGCCTTCTTCAATGACAGGTATTCCCTTCTTCCTCAACCTTTTGGCTTGCATTTCTTGTACTGTGGTTCTGGTGGGGTCTTTTTTTCCGTCTTCATTCCTCGTCATCCTAGTCGTTTCTTCTTCTTCGCCTCTTTTCTTTTCTTGTTATTTTTTTATTATTGGCCTTGCTCGCACCTGCAGGCTTATTTATTTTTCGAAATGGCGAAGAAGAAACCGTGCCAAAATGTCCGTAACCCTCGCGTGCTTTCTCCGGTTGAGAGGGAGTTGTATGGTTGGATCGATGCAGAGGTTTTTACACAGTCTTCTGTGTTGCCCTCCGAACACCTTCCCGAACTTCGCCGCAAGATGAGGTTGGCCCAGGATGTAGCCTCGGAGAGGGATTACGTTTTGGAGGCGGCTGGGCCTTCCGACCGGTTGCCGTTCCGGGCACTCGAGGGTAGGACCCACTTTTTATGGGTCTATGCTGAGTTGTTTAAGTGCCTGGGCATTCGTCTTCCTTTTTCGGACTTCCAGATGGAGGTCCTGACGCGGTGTCAAGTGGCGGCCAGCCAACTTCATCTTAATGGTTGGGGTTTTCTCCGCACTTTTGAACGCGTCTGCCTTCACTTCGGGTTCCGTCCGTCCTGACGCATCTTTTTATACACTTATCAACTTCATGCTCCCCCCCGGGGAATGGCTTCTTGTCTTTCCGGGCTTATCAGGGGAGGCGTCTCTTTGATGCCTTCGAGGAGTCTATCCAAGAGTTTAAGTGGCATTATTTCAAAGTGTTGCTGCTTCCTGGTACTCGCCCCTTCTGGGTTGATGACGAGGGGGAGTCATATCCTTGGGTGTACTGGAATTCGGGGGCGAGGGAGTGTCGCATAACGGCCTTGGATCCCTTGGAGACCTTGGCCTTTGACTTCCTGTAATCCCTTCCGGTTGGTTTGGGGAAGAAATCCAACTTCCGGTATCGCTGGATTTTGGATCATAGTGATGCTGAGGTTGGGGCATTTCTTGGTATGCCTCCTTTTTACTTTGATTCTGCTGGTTAAATTGGTGTATATATTTGTATTTTTTGTTGAAGTTTTCCTGTGATTACTTGGTCTTGTAGACAGTTTGCTTACGGATATGGAGAAGCAGAGTCGCTTCGACCGTTTGAAACAGAAGATGGCGGAGGTGGCCGGGATGGGTCCACGCTCGGTTTTTCCCCACGTTCGGACTCCTCCGACTACTTCGGGTGCCTCTGCTTCTGGTCAGGCCGTTCCTGCTGCTGCCCCTGTTGCTCCTATTGCTCTGTCCCCTCCTCCAGCTGCTGCAAAGAAAAGGGGGCCTTTAAAGGATCCTGCTGGCAAACCTTTTCCTGTCCAGGGGGAGGAGGGTGCTAAGGAGGACCCTTCCGCCGACTTGAAGAAGAAAGGGCGGAGGAGGAAAGCGCCGGATGCTTTTGCCGAGGAGGCAGCTTTGGGGGCGGACTCCTCGTGGGTACATAAGGTCAGCCCCATCAATCGCGCTTTCCCGGATGACTACAATTTCCGGGAGGCATTGGATGCTGGCCTTACCAATGGCCCTACTCGGGAGATTCTTGGCCCCTTGGTGCCGGAGCAGCTTCTCGGGACGGGTAAACACCTTGCCTGCCAACTCACCGCTTGCCTTCAGGTATGGGTGTTCTTGTGTGGCTTTGTGTTTTTCTCTGTGTGTTTTGCTTTAATCGTTGTTTCAACTTCTCTTTTGTTGTTTCGGTGTTTTAGGTTGGTATAGAGAAAGCTTTTGCTTCCAAGGTTCAGATAGAGAAAGAGCTGGCCTCCTGAAGGATCAAGTTGACATGCTTACGATGGAAAGGGATTCGGCCTTGGCTGCCCCGCTTCTGAATGCAAAGATTAAGTCTTTGACTCAGGAGTTGGCGGTTTTCGAGGGGCGAGCGTCTTTCCGCCCTTGCTCGTATGACCGAGGTGGAGGAAAGGGCCAAGGTGCAGGCTGCAGAGCTCGAGTCCTGCCGGACTGCATTGTTAAAAGAGAAGAGGGAGGCTGAGGGTCTTGCCAAGTCCCTAAGGGAGAAGCAGACAGCTCTGGATGGGGCGGAGGGCGCCACTGCTCATTGGCGGGATGAATGGAAGTCTCTGGCGGAGGAGACTAGGGACATGGTCCAAGAGACTTTTGAAATCTTGATGGATCGGGTTCACCATTTGAATCCTGCCTTTGACTATTCGATAATTTCTTTGGATACTCGTTGCGACCCGAAGGCCAAAAGGATATATAATCCGAAAGCCGAGGCCCAAAAGCAGTCGGAGCCAGTGGCGGAAGAGCGACCGGATCCTGCAGCCGGGGTCCCGATTGGGGAGGATGTCCGGGAGGTTGTTCCGGAGGAAGGCGGGGAATGCCCCGTTTCGAATATGTAAAAAATCTTATGTTTGTGAACAATTTTTTGTAATTGTTTGTTGTGAACAATTTCTTCTTTCTTGAACAATTTCTTCTTTTGTTGATACTTGCATTTGCTTTTTTGATAACCTTTATCTTTGCAAAGCTTCTGTTAATTTGCATATCATCTCCCGGGTGATCATTCCGTGGTGGAGCTGCGGAGTTTGGTTCTTTTCGCTTTTAATTTTGCCCTTTGGGTTATTTTTATGCCGCTTTTAAGCTAAGGGCTCCCGGGCTCTTTCGGCATTTTTGTTTCTTTTGTAAAAAATTGCTTTTTGTTGTGCGCTTTTTGTGCTTTTGGGTGGCGACGTAAGGCTAAGAAAGACTTGAAAAATAAAACTCTAAGGAATGAGTAAAAAATATTTCTTTTTTATTAATCTTGGACGGCCAGTGTGGCCGAAACGCTTACATACCTCGTTAAAAACTTTCCACCCAAAAAACCCTTGCTTTTGGGAAAAAATAATAGATGGAAGGAAAAAGAGTACATGCTGCTACGTTTGTTTACATGTGGTACTTTCTCAGGTTGGATATGTGCCAAGTTCTCGGAACTTGCCCTCCTTCTATGGTGCTGAGTTTGTAAGCGCCTTTTCCGAGTGCTTGAGCTACCTGGTAGGGTCCTTCCTAGTTTGATCCTAGCTTTCCTTGGGCTGCATTCTTTCCTCCTATATCCGCCCGCCGTAGTACCAGGTCCCCTTCTTCTAGGTCTCGTTTCTTAATCTTTTTGTTGTATTTGGTGGCTAAGAGTTCTTTTACCGCTTGCTGCTTTATTCTTGTTGCATCTCTAATTTCAGAGACTATGTCGACTTCTGTTTCTCTTCCGCCTTGGTTTTCTTCCGGGTCATAATTTGATACCCGGATGGTTTGCTCTGCTATTTCCAGGGGGATCATGGCTTCTGTCCCATAGGTTAGCCGGAAAGGTGTTATCCCTGTTGCCGACTGTTCTGTGGTCCTGTATGCCCAGAGCACACTTTCGAGTTCTTCCGCCCAACATCCTTTCTTCTCATCAAGCCTCTTTTTTAATCCGTTTAGGATTATTTTGTTCATGGCTTCGACTTGTCTGTTTACTTGCGGGTGTTCCATGGACGAGAATTGTTGGTGGATCCGGAATCTTTCTAGGAATTCCTTGAACTTTTTGTCCATGAATTGTGTCCCATTGTCAGATGTGATGACTCTTGGGATTCCAAATCTGGTGATGATGTTGTTCCAGACGAACTTTTTGCACTGTGTTGCTGTAATTAACGCTAGTGCTTCAGCCTCCACCCACTTTGTAAAGTAGTCGACTGCCACGATTAGGTACTTCACTTGTCCCGGGCCTTTGGGAAAGGGTCCTAGGAGGTCGATTCCCCATTTATCAAACGGCCAGGAAGCCGTAATGGTTGATAGCTCTGTTGCTGGCATTTTCTGCACCTTCGAGTGCTCTTGACATCTTTGACACTTTTCGACGTGTGATCTGGCGTCTGCTTGCATGGTGCGCCAGTATATGCCGGTTAGAAAGATTCTCCTTATGAGGGCTTTTGCTCTCTGGTGGTGTCCGCATGCGCCTTCGTGTGCTTCCGAGAGGATTATTTGAATTCTCTCTTCTTCCGCGCATTTTAAGAGTGGGGTTGTTGTTCCTCTTTTGTATAACTCACCGGCTACTATTGTGTAGTTCGCCGCTTCTCTTCTGAGTTTGTTGGCCTCATCTTTGTCTTCCGGGAGGATTCCGCTTATCAGGAACTTCATGATGGGGTGCTTCCAGCTTTGGCTCTCCGAGACTGATAATACCGTTTGAGCTTCTTCTATTGACGGTTTTTCTTTGGTTTCCTGGATGAGGGTGCGGTTTCCTCCGCTGGCTTAGTACTTGCCAGCTTTGATAGAGTGTCCGCCCGGTCATTCTCTTTCCGGGGAATGTGCTTCATCTGTACTTTTCGGAAAGAGCTTAGCAGCTCTCTTGTTTTTTCCAAGTACTTTGCCATTTGGGGGTCCTTGGCCTGGTAGCTTCCGTTGACTTGGGAGGTGACTATTTGGGAGTCAGATCTGACTTCGAGTTCGGAGATCCCCACCTCTTTTGCTAGTTTTAGCCCTGCTATGAGTGCCTCATATTTCGTCTGGTTGTTGCTCGCTTGGAATTGGAATTTTATGGCCATTTCTATGGCAATTTCTTCAGGTTCTTCCAGCAATACACCGCCTCCGCTTCCTTTTGTGTTCGACAAACCATCCACATGCAGGATCCATGGGATATGGTTGTCCGCTTGGTGTTTGGGAGTAAACTCCGCCACAAAGTCGGCCAGCGCTTGTCCTTTGATGGACGTTCTTCCCTCAAAAGTTATGTGGTATTCTGATAGTTCGATGGACCAGGCTAGCATTCTTCCCCCAGGTCGGGTTTCTGGAGAATTTGCTTTAGCGGCTGATCTATTTTTACGACGATTGGGTTGGCTTGTAAGTACTGTCGGAGCCTCCTGGCTGCCGTGGTTAGGGCAAATGCTAGCTTCTCCAATTTCTGGTATTTCAGCTCTGCTCCTTGGAGGGTTTTGCTGACAAAGTAGACGGGTTCTTGTGTTTTCCCTCTTTCCTGGACTAGCGCTCCTGCGACTGCATCGTCGGTGGCGGCTAGGTAGATTATCAAGGGTTTTCCCTCTTCCGGTTTTACTAGGATGGGCGGTGCTGCTAAGTAGACTTTGAAGCTTTGAAAAGCTTTTTCGCAATCTGCCGTCCATTTGAGTTCTGCTCCTTTCTTCATGAGCTTGAATAGTGGGGCTGCCTTTATTGCTGATGCGGAAAGGAATTTGGATAATGCTGCCAATCTTCCGGTCAAGCTTTGCACTTCCTTTAGGGATTCCGGCTGCTTCATAGATAGGATGGCTTGGCATTTTTCGGGGTTTGCCTCGATTCCTCGGCTTGTTAACATGAAGCCGAGGAATTTTCCGGCTTCCACCGCGAATGCACATTTGGCGGGGTTGAGTCGCATCTGGTGTTCCCGGAGTTTTCCGAAGACTTTTTCCAGATTTGGAATGAAGTCTTCTTTGGCTCTTA
>JASCZI010151742.1:18275-30014 GCA_036250425.1 Stylosanthes scabra | reverse complement strand
ATAGTAATTGCAGAAATTGAATGGTAAAATCTGGTTTATGAAGTTAGTGATGAATATCTCCAATTCCTTGATCTTGCTTCTTACATTTGCATTTCCTTTCTTTCTTTCTTGATAATTGACTTGTTGATTAGTAATAATTTGTTAATAAAGATTTTGATTCTTGAGATGTTTTCTTGTTGTTGCATGATTCTTTGGTTTTTGTATTGATCTCTTGATTAAATAATTTGGATCTACTTAAGGAAATTGATTAAAGAATATTGCTTGATCCACCTTTCCTCGAGGGAACGATACCTACTCTCAAGTGGTATTACTTGATCCGGTGCACTTGCCGGATTGTGATGTAAGAATTCGTCGCATCAAGTTTTTGGCGCCGTTGCCGAGGAATGGTTTAGATTGACAATATTTGACGATTGTTTAACGAGGAGATTCCTTCACTGTGACGCTGGGATTTCCTATGTTTTGGTTTGTTGTTTCTTTTAGTTACTTGCATGCAGGGAAACCGAGACAAACCAGCAATTCAATTTGATTCGGAAATTGAAAGGACTCTCAGAGAATTAAGAAAACAAGCAAAAATACAACAACAATAACAAGCTGCCCAAGAAAACCCAGTATTTGAAGAAGAAGATCAAATAAGCATGGCAGACGAAATTCCAAATGAACCAAGGAGGACTCTTGGAGACTTTACTATTCCTAGCACTGCAAGTTGTGGTAGTAGCATTGTTAGACCAGCAGTGGAAGCCAACAACTTTGAGCTGAAACCATCTCTCGTTCAGCTTGTTCAACAAGACCAGTTCTATGGAAACTCTCAAGAGGACCCAAATCTGCACATTGCAACTTTTCTGCACATTTGTGACACTTTAAAGTGTAATGGAGTAACATCTGATGCTATCAAACTTAGGTTTTTCCCATTCTCTCTTTGGGACAAAGCAAAGCAATGGCTTAAGTCTCAATCGCAAGAAAGCATTAAAACTTGGGATGATCTTGTAAGCAAGTTTTTGGCTAAGTTCTTTCCACCATAAAAGCTTGCTAAGTTGAGACATGACATACAATCCTTTGCACAAAAGGATAATGAATCTTTATATGAGGCATGGGAACAGTATAAGGACATGGTTAGGCGTTGTCCTATTAATATGTATCTGGAGTGGTTGCAGCTCCAAACATTCTATGATGGTTTCTCTAGTACTTCAAGAATTCTATTAGATTCATCCGCTGGTGGTTCTTTGCAACTTAAGACACCAGATGAGGCAATGAAATTGATTGAGCTAGTGGGAAATAATCAGTACATGTTCACTTTCGAAAGGACAACCAAGAGGGGAGTCATGGAGGTGGAATCTATGGATGCTTTACTAGCACAAAACAAAGCAATGGCTCAACAATTGTCTACCGTAACCAAGAAATTGGAAAAGTTAGAAGTTGCAGCAATGGGAGCACCAACAGAAACGCCTTTTGTATGTGGAATTTGTGGGGTCCTCATGAAAACCACATGTGCAGTCTTATTAGAGATGACCAACCAGTGGAGCAAGCTAATTACATGGGAAACCAGCAAAGGCAGCCCTATAATGACCCCAACTCCAACTCTTACAATCCGGGATGGAGGAATCACCCTAACTTTGGTTGGGGAGGAAACCAAAATCCCACGAACAACTTCCAAACCGTGCACCCTATCCACCTCAACCAAGGCCACCATATCAGCAACATTCATTTCCTCCACAAGAATAATCTACCACCACCACCTCAACCTAAGCCTCAACAGCAATCTTTTGAAGCAGCCCTTGAAAAACTAACTATAACAACAACTGGTTTTGTTCAATCCACCAACAATTTCATTGAAGAGGCAAGAGCAACCTTTAGGAACCAAGAATCTGCTATTAGAAACCTTGAAACTCAAGTTGGACAAATAGCAAAACAGCTCTCTACAACATTGCCTAATGCATTCCCAAGTGACACACAAGTTAATCCAAAAGGGGAGTGCAAAGCGGTAACTTTGAGGAGTGGAAAAGCTCTTAAAGATGCAGAAAAACCAGCAGAAAAAGATGCAGAAAAACCAGTAAAACTACAGCAAAACAAGGAGAACAACATCCCCTTTCTTCAACAACTCAAAAAGGAGATCAAGGACAACCAATTTTCTAAGTTTTTTGAGATCTTTAGGAAGCTGGAAATCAATATTCCCTTCACTGAAGCATTAGAGCAAATGCCCCTCTATGCCAAGTTCATGAAGGATTTAATCTCCAAGAAAAGGGATTGGAGAGAGGAGAAAACTGTTCAACTAGGAAACAACTGCAGCGCTGTAATTCATGGAAAATTGCCTCCGAAATTGAAGGATCCGGGAAGCTTTCATATCCCTTGCACAATGGGGAACATCACCATTGAGAAAGCATTATGTGATTTAGGCCCAAGCATCAACTTGATGCCTTTATCCCTCATGAAACTGCTTGACATTGAAGAGGTTAAGGAAACAAGGATGTGCATCCAACTAGCGGACAAGTCACTCAAGTATCCTTTTGGTGTGGTAGAAAATATCCTTGTTAAAGTAGGGAAATTTATTCTTCCTGCAGATTTTATTATTCTAGATATGGGAGATGAAAATCAGCCATCTATCATACTTGGAAGACCATTCCTAGCAACAGGGAGAACCCTCATTGATGTACAAAAGAGTGAATTAACCTTTAGAGTACATGATGAGAAGATGGTGATCAATGTGTTTGAAGCCATGCAATACCCGGAAGAAAAGCATTGCAGAAAATTAATGCAAAACATGAAGTAAGGTTGGAAGAACTTGATGACACTAACCAGAAAATTGTGTTGCAGGAAAAAGATGATGCAGCCCATCCTAAGGAGCCAAAGATGGAGCTTAAGCCTTTACCATCAACGCTGAGGTATGCTTACTTGGGAGAAGAAGAAAGCCAACCAGTCATAATTAGTTCTTCATTAATCCCCAAGGAAGAAGAAGAATTATTGATGGTCCTCAAAGAGCACAAGACAGCTCTTGGATGGAAAATCAGTGACTTAAAGGGAATTAGTCCAACCATATGCATGCACAAGATCTTGCTTGAAGAGGACTCCAAACCAGTGGTGCAACTACAAAGGAGGTTAAATCCAACTATGAAAGAAGTAGTGCAGAAAGAAGTCATGAAGTTGTGGGATAATGGCATTATCTATCCCATTTCTGATAGCTCATGGGTTAGTCCGGTGCATGTTGTACCCAAGAAAGGAGGCATGACTATCATACAGAATGAAAAGAATGAATTAATCCCAACAAGAACAGTAACGGGTTGGAGAATGTGTATTGACTATCGGAAGCTCAATGATGCAACTAGGAAGGATCATTTCCCTCTTCCCTTCATGGATCAAATGCTAGAGAGGCTGGTTGGACATGCATACTACTGTTTTCTGGATGGTTATTCGGGCTACAATCAGACTGTGGTTGATCTGGCAGATCAAGAGAAGACTGCGTTCACATGCCCATTCGGTGTCTTCGCTTATAGGAGGATGCCATTTGGACTCTGTAATGCTCCTGCCACATTTCAAAGGTGTATGCTTTCCATTTTTTTTTATATGCTAGAAAAGTACATTGAGATATTTATGGATAATTTTTCTGTGTTTGGTAGTTCATTTGATGATTGCTTACAAAATCTAGCTCTAGTTTTGAAAATGTGCCAAGAAACTAACCTTATTTTAAATTGGGAAAAGTGTCATTTTATGATGAAAGGAGGAATAGTACTTGGCCACCATGTTTTAGAATTGGGGATAGAAGTTGATAAGGCTAAAATAGAGATAATTGAGAAATTACCACCACCGATTAATGTTAAAAGTGTTAGGAGTTTTCTAGGACATGCAGGTTTTTATAGAAGGTTCATTAAGGACTTCTCTAAGATTGCGAAACCCTTGAGTAATCTCTTAGTTGCTGATGTACCTTTTGATTTTAATGATGAATGCATGCATGCTTTTGAAACTCTTAAAAATAAATTGATTTATGCACCTATATTATCACCACCAGATTAGTCTTTGCCTTTTGAACTTATGTGTGATGCTAGCGATTTTGCCATAGGTGCTGTTTTAGGACAGCGGAAGGACAAGTTATTAAATGTCATATATTATGCTAGTAAAGTGCTTAATGAGGCTCAAAAGAACTACACTACTACTGAAAAAGAGTTACTAGCTGTAGTTTATGCATTTGACAAGTTTAGGCAATATCTAATAGGTTCTAAAGTTATTGTTTATACTGACCATGCTGCTTTGAAGTATTTATTAGCCAAGAAAGATGCAAAACCAAGGCTAGTCAGATGGGTTCTTGTATTACAAGAGTTTGATATGGAGATTCGTGATAAAAAAGGAACTGAAAATTCTATTGCGGACCATTTGTCAAGAATAGAGGAACTCAAACTGCAGTTGCCCATTCCACCTGTAAATGAAGAATTCCCGGATGAACAGCTCCTTTTGATCAAAGCAGCTCCATGGTTTGCTGATATAGCAAATTATAAGGCTGCCAAGATCATTCCAAAGGAATATAGCCAACACATGCAACATAAATTGGTTCATGACGCAAAATATTACTTATGGGATGACCCTTATCTCTTTCACAGGTGTGCAGATGGAATCATAAGAAGATGTATCGCTGATCAGGAAATCCAATCTATTTTGTGGCATTGCCATGGATCAGATTATGGAGGACATTTTAGTGGTGATAGAACAGAAGCCAAAGTGCTTCAACGTGGTCTTTATTGGCCAACTATATTCAAAGATTCACATGCTTTTGTTAAAGCTTGTGATAAATGTCAAAGGGCTGGTAACATCTCAAGAAAGCAAGAGATGTCTCAAAACTATATACTTGAGATAGAAATATTTGATGTTTGGGGTATTGATTTTATGGGACCATTCCCGCCTTCTTTCTCTAATGAATATATCTTGGTTGCTGTCGATTATGTTTCAAAATGGGTTGAGGCAATTGCCTCACCAACTAACGATTCTAAAGTTGTCATAAAGTTTTTGCAGAAAAATATCTTTTGTAGGTATGGAGTACCAACGACACTAATTAGTGATGGAGGATCACATTTCTGCAACAATTATTTGGAGCAATTGTTGCATAACTATGGAGTGAAATATAAGATTGCCACCCCATATCATCCACAAACCAGTGGCCAAGCAGAGGTGTCTAATAGGGAGTTAAAACGCATTCTTGAGAAGACAGTAAATCTATCACGGAAGGAGTGGTCTAGGAGGCTTGATGATGCATTTTGGGCATACCGGACAGCCTTCAAAACCCCATAGGAATGTCACCATATCAGCTGTTATATGGGAAAGCCTGCCATCTACCTCTTGAGCTGGAACACAAAGCATATTAGGCTTTGAAGTTCTTAAACTTTGATCCAAAAGTTGCAGCGGACAATAGAGTGTAGCAACTCAATGAGTTGGAGGAGTTTAGAACTGCAACCTACAACAATGCTAATCTTTATAAAGAGAAAACCAAGAAGTGGCATGATCAGAAGCTTCAAAAACGTGTGTTAGAACCAGGACAGAAGGTGCTGCTCTTCAATTCAAGGCTAAGGATATTCCCCGGAAAGCTTAAGTCTAGATGGTCCGGACCTTTTACAATCCTTAAGGTCTCACCATATGGCCATGCAGAAATTAAAATTGATAAAGATGACACTACCTTTGTAGTAAATGGTCAAACACTCAAGCATTACCTTGGTGGAGAAGTGGAACTCCATCCAGCTGCCCCACCTTGAATAAAGCAGAATTGTCAAGCTCATGACAATAACAGAGCCCTTGATGGGAGGAAAACCATCTTATTTATGCATTTTTGATTAACTTATGATCTTAATTTTATTTTGCAGATCATAGTTACTTATGCAGAAAATTCTGCTCTTTGGAGGCTTGTAATTTAAAGGAAGGGATTAATTTAAATTGTGTATGCAGGTTTAAAGCTAAAGGAGATCATTGATGTAGAAAATTATAATCTAAAAGCACACCATATTTTCCAAATTTAAGTTTGGTGTAGCACCAACCAAGAAGGATGAGTATACCATGCCAAACTAAGTTTGGTGTTGTTTATTTTTTTTCCTTTTTTTCTCTCATCAAATTCTGCTGATACATTTTATACATTGCACTTCCTCATAATTCTGTTTTAAAGATATGAAACCAACTTAAGTTTGGTGTTGCATTGCATATTATCTTACTCATATTACATCCTCACATGTCATTTATGATAATGGATTACATTTGAATAGGTAATTGGCATTTTTAAGATAGAAATTGAGTTAGTTTTCATTAAACCTGCAACTTCTACACAATCTGCATACCCACGCCTAGGCGCCTGTTCTTGATGCCTAGGCTTCCCCTGTTTCCTCCCCCACCTTTTCACTAACCAACCCACACACAACACTAACGCCTAGGTGTCTATTCAGTGACGCCTAGGCGCCCCATACCTTCAACTTATTTTCCACTCACTAACCACCCCCCTAAACCTCACGCTAGGCGTCTAGAACTAACGCCTAGACGTTTTCCCACCCCATCCTTACACCCTAACACTAACCTTAACCCCACGCTTGGACGTCTAGAACTGATGCCTAGGCGTCCCAAGCTTTACACTATCCTCACAGCCATCCATCACCCACTACACCTACGCCTAGGCGCCCACCCAAAGCCCAACTAAAACTGTTAATAACCAACACCCCACGCTAGGCGTCTAGAAACGATGCCTAGGCGCCCATTTATCCCACCACCTAAGCTAACACTACCCATACCCTTCAACACACGCCTAGGCGTCCAGACTTGACGCCTAGCTGCCAAACCACCACCTTACCACCCCCCTTCACATATCTAACATCCCACGCCTAGGCGCCAATACACACTCTTTAACAGATACTTACGCTAGGCGTGGGAATCCGCGCCTATACCTTCCCCAAATTACCCTTAACCCTATCCACCCCATTAAATACCATATCCACTACCTCCAATCATCATTCAACATCAGATTTCACTAGGGTTTCAACACCCTTACTTAAACAGCCGCCCCCCACCCCATCTCACTCACTATTCTTCTTCTCACTCACGCCCACCCTTCACCATCACCCTTACTCTGCTCAAACCACGCCTAGCCTCCCCTTGCTGCACCTAAGAACAGCAGCCCCATCACTGTTCATCAACGCTAGGCGTCCCCTAGCTACACCTCCATTGGTAGCTTCAACTTCTTTCCTTCATCTCTATTTATCATTCTTCAATTTTCTGCACTGACAAGGTAACATCTTTCCCTTCCCTTGTTATTTATTTAAATATATATAATTTATTTTGATTATTCTTATCTATTTATATACATTATTAAACTGATTTATGTCATACCCTATGATTGCTGCCATCCTAATAATTATACATACACTGCTGCCACATTCCATTCTATTATGTAAATCAGCATCTATAACAACACATATTTGAATTGTTCCACCATTATAAGTTGCACATTTATGTATATATGTTGCATATTCTGTCATATAGCTACAGTACCTAAACCTAAGACTTGTGTGCTTTATCAGACCATTCTTTGTCTTCAACCTTGCACATCTATGATATTTTCACTCCTTCATGTTGCTTATGTGACTAACTTTATAAATGCACATTGTTAACCATTATATGCATTGATACACTACCTCTCATGTTTCTTAAACACTCACATGCTGCACTCATACACTAATCTGCTACATTTGTAACTCATTCACTCACCTAGATTCTGCCTCTTATGATCATTTTTTTTGTTGCTTGGGGACAAGCAACTTCTAAGTTTGGTGTTGTAAGCTCGCTCGCTCACTCACTTATTTTGCAGAATCATGGCTGATGAAGAAATTCTGGATTCTCACTGCTTCCTAACATTGTTCAATCAATGCCTGTTTGACGAAACAGTGAGTAGAAAGAAGATCATTCCGGAAGTAGGATTCAACATTACAGAAGGACTTTACCCTAAAGTGAGAGAACAGATTTTGAAAAGGGGTTGGAGAAGACTTGCCAGCCCCACATCAGAAGTTGCAAAAGCCATGATAAGGGAGTTCTATGCAAATGTAGGACGAACAAAGGAACAAATGACAGGACTGGAACAACACCCCTATACCAGCTATGTTAGGGGAAAGAAAATTGATTTCTCTCCTGAAAACATCAGGAAGTTGATGAGATTTAAAGAAGAAACACTTGGAGCCTAGTATAATTATCACCATAGGCGTCCTACCGAAGAGGAGCTCAATTTAATATTAAGAGAACTATGTGAGGAGGGAGCAACATGGAAAATGGAAAAAGGAAAGGATCCTAAACCAATTCAGCTGAGAAGACCAGAACTAACCAATTTGGCAAGAGGATGGCAAGAGTTCATCATCCACAATCTACTTCCAACGGGTAACAAGTCTGAAATAACGGTTGCAAGGGCAATGCTCATACACTCGATCATAAGAGGAGATGAAATTAGAGTTGAGGAGATCATTGCTGACAACATAATCCTCATCACACAAGGTTTGGGAGGCAATGGAAAGATAGCTTTCCCAAGCACTATCTACAAATTGTGCAAGGCTGCTAAGGTAAAAATGGGCTGGGAGTATGGAGGATATGAGGAATGTGAGGAAGGAAGGATGATCACTAATGAAGTAATGGAAAAAGTCAGAATCCCTCATATTGCACTTGGACGGCACGTTGAGCCTGACAATGAAGACGAGCCGATGCCTCATTATGTCCCTCAACATGAGCCACACAATGCAGCTGATGATGCAGAATTTGGTGACCAAGAGCAGGATCAAAATCAACAGTATGAGCATGATTGGGAACAACCACCATATGTTGAGCCATTCCCTCAGCTCGAGCAACCACCTCCTCAATACCAGCAACAACAGCAACCTCACTATGTGTCCTTTGCTAATTTTTAGCAATTTCAGCAAAGCCAGATAGATCAAATGAAGAATTATCAGCAGAGTCAAAACCAGTTGATGCAGCAATATCAACAATCACAAGCAAAACTGATGCAGCAATATCAGCAGAAGCAAATGGAAGCATAGCAGGAAGGATTTCAAAAACTTAATGAACAAGTTGCCAACATGCATATTGGGATTCAAACGGAATTAGGCCACTACAAAGAAGAAGTCCATACACTGAAAGAGAAGCAGCATGAGCTCTTTAGAAACACAAATAACATGTGCAACCGTATACTAAGACAGCAGGAGATGATGAACAAAGAGATGATAGATTTGAAGAAGTGGCAGGTATCAGAAACAGTTGGAAGAAATGAACAAGCAAACAAGATAATGGAAGCTTAGAATGAACAGCGTGGCTACATGGAGGGGATTAGCATACAAATGAAGAATTGGACAAGAAACGCATCAGCTAGGGAGTGCTATGACATTTGGGCACATCAGCAACTCAACCCAAACTTGGTTGAGATGCCCGTGACCAAACTTGTGAGGCTGATCTATGACAATTGCGACAAGAAGAGACCAGCATTCCTAGGATGCCTCAAATCAGATCATGAGGCTGGATCATCATCACAAGCTGCACCTCCTGCCACACCAATAGTTGCACCCATTTCAACAGCCACTGCTACTCCAACACCAGCACCAGCACCTGAACCACAACATAATCAAGATGACTATTACCCTAAACAATTTTTTCAAAAATAGGATCAGGTCGTCTAGTTCTTTCCATCTCTTCTTTTTTTAGTATCATTTTCCTGTTTTATTAAGTATGTTGTCTTTTGTTTTAATTATGAATGAACTTATTGTATGACTTGCTTATTTATTATGAATTAAGTATGATTTAAGGTTTCGAAGGGTTTGCAAATGTATGCTATGTATCAAATATAATCCTTAAACCATGTTTTGCTAATTAGGTAGACCATAAATCAGGATTTAGGAATTTGCTTAATGACTGTGGTGGATAAAAAAGAATATGTGATGCTATGCTTGAAAGCTTGAAGCTTTGCTTGAAAATATGAATGCTATGCTTGCTTGAGTGCTTGAAATATGATGATGCATTGCTATGCTTGATTGATTGATATGTTTGTGCTTATGTTTGCCAAAAGTGGCTTAAAATGCCTTAAGGCCAATCGGCCGTATGCTTGATGATTAAATGCTATGATGATCAAAAATTTGTGCTTGCTATGTTTGTGCTAAATGGCCGAGGGTTTCCTCAGGTTTGGGCAAAAATGTAATAACTAAAAGAATTACTAAAATACATAAAAATCGGTTCTAAAAGATTAAGTAATTAAAGTAAAAAGAAATAAGTTTTTGAAGCCAAGGGCATAATGGTAATTAAGTGTGTTTTATAAAATTTCCAGAATTAAAGTATTTAAATAAATCTGTTTTGAATTGCTTTTAACCTCGGAAGTAAAAAAAAATAAGCTTTAAAGTGGCTTAAAGTATTTTTACTAGTTTTGGGGTAAAAAGGGTAAAAGTGTCATTTAATAAAGGTTGTTTCAAAAACTGTTTCAAATGGGGTCTAATATGTGTTTAATGAACTTAAATATAAAATTTCACCTTAAAATAATAAAGTTAACTTAGGTAAATAAATTAATTACCTAGACTAGTTAAAAACCGAAACGGGTATAAGAGTCCAAGGGCAGTTTCGTCATTTCAAAAGTATCTTTGAGGTAAAGGGCTGTGTTAGTGATGAAATGCAACTAGTTTGACCTTCATAGGTTTTGAAACGAAAAAGTTATAAATATTTTCGTAAACTAGTGCATTTCGGTTTTTAAAGGAAATATGTTAAGGGCAGAATTGTCATTTAATTTAATACATGGCAAAACTGTTTTTACAGTGGGTAGACATAAGTGTTAAAAGATGATTGGCTTTGGTTTGAGTCGAAAAGGATTTAAAATGGATTTTCTATGCAAGTTTTAGTAATTGACGTTATTTCGGTATTTCGCAAAAATGACGTGATGGTAAAATGGAATTTAAATCAAGTGCCTTGATTCTGGTTTTTCTCTAAAGAAATAAGTTTTAAGAATATAAAATAAGAGGTTGGGATATATATATAATAAGCTAAATAAAACATCCAAAGAGAACGGTTAGTATTGAAGCTAGCCAATAATTAAAAGTAAAGATAATTTCAGTGAGAAGTTCATAAGAGGATAAATGAAGATAATGAAGTTAATGAAAGTGATAACGAATAATAAAAGATTTATTTTGAGTATGATAAGTATCTTATTATATAAGTAAAGCCAAAGTATTTTGATATGATTAATAAGCCAAGTACTAAAGAGTGATAAATATATTTGAACAAAATATATTTATATCTATATAAAAGATGAGCCTTTAAAAGAGTCTAAGAGATATATAATCATAAGCCACTAGTAATATAAGCTAAGTGCAAAGATTATAAGTTAATAAAAGTCACGAAGAATGATATTCATAAGCTGTTAATCACTTAGCTATGATAGGCTCTCATAATTGAATCATATGAAACTCAGAAGCAAAAGCCTCAAAAGAATAGTAGAGCCTTTTGTATAAATACGCTACGTAATGAGAAAGCCCCAAACTTGAGTGAGTAAACCTAGATGTGACGGTTGATACCGATTCGGTTTGGTCGACAATGGTATGGGACACGGCGACCGAACCGGGTTTCTTTCTTGGGAATGGTTCATGGTTCTAGACCATTTTAATCCCTTGAAATGGATTGGAATGGCAACCGACCAAGTATCGGTCCTATCGGACTTGTGTCACTGTCAGACCGGTTGGTTCAGCTAATTCATGTAGACCGAAGGTAAATTCCGGTTAC
>JASCZI010151741.1:0-20844 GCA_036250425.1 Stylosanthes scabra | reverse complement strand
CTCCACAAAGACCACATGTAGTTGAGGTTTCCCCTAGAGTTCCCATGGATGCCACTTCTAATTTCTCTATCTTCTTGTTCAAGTTGGTAAGTTGTTGAGCTATTGCGTTGTTTTGAGCAAGAATTGCATCCATTGTATCAACTTTTATGACTCCCCTCTTCATAGACCTATCCGATGTGAACATGTATTGATTATTTGCCACTAGCTCAATCAATTCCATAGCTTCTTCGGGTGTCTTCAATTGCAAGGAACCACCAACCGAAGAATCTAATAGGATTCTAGAAGTATTAGAGAGACCATCATAGAAAGTTTGTAGTTGCAACCATTCCGGATACATGTTGATTGGGCACCTTCTAATCATGTCCTTATACCTCTCCCAAGCCTCATATAGGGATTCACTATCCTTTTGAGAGAAAGACTGAATATCATGTCTCAATTTTGCTAATTTCTGAGGAAGGAAGAACTTTGATAGAAACTTGGTCACTAAGTCCTCCCATGTAGTAATGATTCCTTGGGGTTGAGAGTTTAACCATTGCTTTGCCTTGTCCCTAAGAGAGAAAGGGAAAAACCTAAGCTTTATGGCATCGGATATAACCCCATTGCACTTTAAGGTATCACAGATATGTAGAAAACTAGCAATATGGAGATTTGGATATTCTTGAGAATTCCCAAAAAAATGCTCTTGTTGGACAAGTTGTATCAAAGATGGTTTTAGCTCAAAGTTGTTTGCTTCAATCGTAGGCCTCACAATACTACTTCCACAACTTGTAGTACTTGGTATAGTGTAGCCCCCAAGAGTCCTTCTTTGTGCATTATTGAATTCCGCAGCCATATTTTCTTGAGCTTCCTCAAATACCACTTCTTCTTCTCTACTAATATGTGTTTACTGTCTTGTTTTCTTTTTCAATTTTCTAAGTGTTTGTTCTATTTACGGATCAAATTGAATGTGTTGTTTGTCCCTATTTCCCTGCATACAAGTAATTGAAACACAACACAAACAAAAAAGAGGGAATGCCAACGTCACAGTGAAGGAATTCCCTTATTAGATCCGAAAAAGAAAGTGAAAGAAATCTATCTCAAAGAATCAATTAGAAAATATTGTTAAACTAAGCCTCTCCCCGACAACGGCGCCAAAAACTTGATGCAACAAATCCTTACGATTCGTTAGCACTCCGACAAGTGCATCGGATCAAGTAGTACCACTAACAAGTGGGTATTGTTCCCACGAGGAAAGGGGGTTTAAACAATATCTTTAATGTGATTCTTTAATTAGATCAATGGAATTAATCAAGAATTAATTCTAAATTAAACAAGAAAACAAACAAGAACAACAATGCAACCAGTATCATCAAAGAAAAGCTATTCTTAATAAAGCAACTAATACAAATCATGCAAGATCAAATCAAGAATTAAAGAAAGATTCACTAAAGGGAAACAAACAAGACTAAGGAATCGGAGATATTCTCAAATCAACTTTCTAACCCAATTTCATTATTCTTTTTCTACAAGTTATATCAAAACATCACTATGAATCCAAGTATAATTAAATCCTAATCTCTTAGTGATCTAGTTTCTTTCTATCCTATTCAACCATTAATCTCTTGACTAATCAAACAAGCAAGAAAGATAATGCACACATCATGATTCTAATCTTTAACAATAAACAAGATCCATGGAAAGAATTAATATATCACATATTCAATCTCAAGAAACCTCATTTAATCATCAAAGATCCTAATGCATATAACATCACATGCTTATCTCTAAGATAGTAATGCGCTGTGGAATGATTCTTGAATATGTTTGAATGTCTATTTTCTCAAACTCAATAATTCAAAACATGAAAGATCTAATTATGCATCAAATCTTTAAAGATAATACAATTAATGACAAAGAATCAATCAAGAAGTAAATCAAATCATCTATGTGACAAAATTCAGATTCATACAAAGGCACACATCATCAATTCATCATCTCTAATGCAAAGAAAACATGTGAAAGATCATTCTTGGACTAGTTTATACTATCAAGATCAATGCAAGACCAAATTTCATGTCACTTATTCAATCAAACATCAACAAAGACAATGCATAAACCATCATATAATATATTTAATCTCATTATCTAGAATAGAAATTAAACCAAAAGTAGGAAAAAGTTATACCTCTTGGTTAACTAAGTCCTTTGATTGATGAACAAGAAAGATCCAATGAGTTTGACATAAGCTTGAAGATGTAGAATAATTTAATGGGTTATTCCATTAATTTGACATAGAATAGAGCTCCTCCTCATTAATCTTCAAAGATGTTTAGCCACTCATGATTATGAATGACTCAAACAAAGTAATGAAGTTGGTTCTTGAACTCATAAAAACTATGAATCTTGAAAGAATGAATGCTATGATGATGGTTCTTGAATGATAAACATTCAAAGAACTTGAAAGAAAGATGAAAAAATAGAGAGAAAAGAGAGAAAAGGATTCTGGAAAATATATGAACTTTATTGAGATTCAAAGAAAGATTACAAAAGTTGAGAGAAAATAAATGTGGAATCAAATCTAAGTGCTAGAACTATGAATGAAAATTGCTAAAAAGTGTAGAATGAAATTCCAGAATCAATAATGTGTTTTGATCCTAAAAATTTCACCTATTTATAGTTTACAAGACTTAGATTAAATACAAATTGATCCCAAATGAAATTAGATGTAATTTGGACCAAGTCATCACTAGAAAGATAGGCCTAGGCGTGGTGAGTGGTTAAAGCCCACGCCTAGGCGTTTCTGCTAAACTTCCTAGGTTGGTCCACTCACACCTAGGCATTGGTGCTAGCGCCTAGGCGTGGCTCGTCATGATGTTGCTCCTTTGAGTTGCTGCCTGGTCATGCCTAGGAGTTGTCATGGGCGCCTAGGCGTGGGTGCTGAAGTGCTTCCTTATGCTCGAGCTTGATGCAAGGCTAGCTTCCTTGCTGCTCCATCCACGCCTAGGCGTCTAGCATCACGCCTAGGCGTTGAGTGTTGGATGGGGCTGAGAATGGAAGTTTGCTAGGCCACGCCTAGGCGTGGGTAGTGGCGCCTAGGCGTGGATGCTCTGTTTTGCTCCTGTAGCTCTTCTTTCTATGTTCCTCTGTTTTCTTGTTTTCCAAGCTTCCTTTTGCACTTTTTCCTATAAAACACTAACAAAATACTCAAAGTATCTAATTGATTTGATTTTCTACAAATTACTATGAATATATTGTTGATTGCTTAATGAATTGTACATGAATTAGTAAGAAAAACTATAGATGATGCCCATGCATCAGATCTCAAGTGCTTCTTGAAGATTCGCAAGTCCTCCTAGTTTTTTGATTCCATTGTCTTTTTGTTTCCCCACAACAAAGCAATTTAAATGTTGCAATTGTTTCAGTTTCCCATTTCTCTTGGCATTTCTCTCAAGGGTGTTCTCCTGATATCAAGATGCTGGAGATTTACAAGATTATGCATGCCATTGGGCAACCTTGTTAGATTCAAACATCTTCATAACTTCAATGTTTGTAGATTATATAAGTTGCACAACGACTCTGGCAATAACTTAATATGAGTCCAAGAGAGATCCAAATAGCGCAGGTGAATCAATTCACCTATTAAATCAGGCAACACATCAAGTTTATCAAAAGAGAAAACTCTCAAGTACTTGAACTTCGATAATATATCATGTGTTGCACTTTCCATGCTGAAAGAAGGAGGTAGAAGATTGAGATGCAACATTTTCCTTTCAGGAAAATTATTGATATGCAAAAATGTCCTTAAATATGTTGTTTTTTCAATGAAGCAAAAATATTTTGGGAATGGATGGAACAAACTTCTATACGAAAAATGACAAGTCATAGTCCTGATCTCCTCTTCTTCAGCAAGTTAACAACAATAGAAGTCCCCAGCAAGGAATTTTGCTAAGTCATGCAATAGATCATGCATCACAAAAGACCTTTCATTATCTTGAAGCTGTTTAAAAAACAACTTAGAAGCTAAGTCATCAAAACATTCACGACCAACTTCTACTAAAGTCTCTCCTCTCTTTACTGGCCGTAAGAGGTCTTCCGCCATCCATAGTAAGATTAGTTCATCTTTATTAAATTGATAACCTTTGGGATATAACGAGCAATAAACAAAACAACGTTTTAAATATGCAGGAAGATGAAAGTAACTTATAAACAATGCTGGAATAATCTTACTATCAGTCACAAAGAATCCCCAAAGGTTGCTCATTAATATTTTGTTCCATTCCTTAACATCATGCTTTGTGCACAACAAGCGTCCAAGTGTTTCTGCAGCTAGTGGCAAGCCATCACACTTTCCTATTCCTTCTTCGAGTTCTGAACTCCCGTTCGATGTTTTAGGAAAAGATGCATTATCAGCAAACACTGACCAACAGTATTCATCTGACAAGCCATTGAAGAAGTAAGGGCAATAATTTTGGACTATTGATCCAACATTTTCCCTTCGAGAAGTTACGAAAATTGTACTGCCCATAGCCCCACATTGAAAAGGGGTTATGAAATTACTCCATTCATGACCATCATTACTCCAAACATCATCAAGAACAATAAAGAACTTTTTTTTTACAACAGTCCCTTCAAAGCAAGCTGAGGCGAATTGAAATTCTCAAGACAAGAAGTATCTTGAGAGATCTCCTTTATAACATTCCTTGTAATCTCAACAACATCAAAATCTTCCGAAACACAAATCCATGCTTTCAGATCAAACCCCTTCATCAACTCAGCATTATTGTAGACACACTGTGCCAAAGTTGTTTTACCAACCCCACCGATTTCAACAACAGAAATCACGGATAGCTGATGTTGATTGTTGTCGTGTAGCATCTTGATTAAGGCAACCTGGTCATCCTCCCTGCCATACACATTCTCTCTTACAAGAGATGTGGATGGAGTTCTCTATGATGAGCAACTTCTTGTGGGAATCTTTTCAAGATCAAGGCTTTCTTTGCATTTCTCAAGATCCTCTATTCTTCTAACCACTCTTTCAATCTCAACAATCATCTCTCTATCTTTGGAATTCAAGATTAAGCCAGGAAAGAAACTATGTACCGGTGCTTCCTTTCGAGTGTTAGCTTTGGTGAACACACAATCTAGCAAGTCATCAGCTTTGTAAACAGCATCCCTGAGGCTATGGAGCCATTTCCTCACAGGTTCATTTCCAAGCTGCTTCTGCTCCGCGTCGGAAACCAGAGCTTCAGCAGCCATGAGAGCACTTTGTAGCCTCTCAGTCAACTCAAGGCGAAGCTTCTTGACTAAGACCAAGTTGGCAGCTTCAGCAGAAAGAAACCTATCAAAGACAACGTTAATGAAGCCAGTAAGAAAAGCTCCACCAACCAATGCTCCGGCCATGGTGATAATCAATGAGAGAAGACCAAGTTGGCAGGTTCACATATGAATTTTATGTATGGTTCTCTAACACACCAAAATTTCCTTGGGAGAGACCGGCAAACTTAGAAAGCAATTAACTAAACATATTATTATATAAAGAAATGAAAATATAAATCTTTTTTTTTTTTAAAGAAGTCATTAAACATATTTCTGAGTCTATTTTAAAGTAGAAGAATTGGCAGCTAAGCTTTTGAATAGAGTACTGGAAGGCAACAAAAACATGTGTAGATAGATCACAGATGTATGTCTTGGTTTTTAGAGATTTGAATCAGAGGTTAACATCTTTCAGTAAGTTCTGAATGGTCAATAACATTTTATTATTTCTTACTTTTTCGTACCACCGTAGCTGTAGATACTTATATATTGTTTCGTTTGTTTCCATTAGATAACTGAGCCTCTGTGGAATATTGACAAGTACATACACAGCCATATGCTAGCATGTAGAAGTAAGGATGAACAATGTCAATGGCACCATTCTTTCCACTATGATAAAATGAAAAAGTATCTATATGGATCGTGATTGCATCTCAAACTAAAATAAAAATAATTTTTCTCATCCTTCCTTTTCTATAAACAAAATTGAGGTTCCTAACCTATACTGTACAGTAGGTATTTGTTTTTATTATCATTATATAATCATATCACAGTACCAAGGCCCAACTCATCCTCAACGTCATCTCCATCTTCAAATAACTTCAAGAACCGCACCTGATCCTGCTCCCTTCGTTTCTTTTGCCAGAACTTATTCGCGACAATCACTCCGACAGCCAGTATAGCTAAGACCAAGCCACTTAGCAAAACTACAACTGCTACATGCATTGCTTTTTTACCATGCTCGCCAGACAAGTTAGCAACTACAGAAGATGAATTCAAGTTAGTTTTGTGTGCATATAGAATAGTTCATGAAAAGTACATGAGAATTTATGCAAGCATATAAGTAAATAGAGCTAAAAAAAACACTCAACATGGATAGAAGAAGAATTTCACATAGGACTATGGTAGGAGAAGGTTGAGAAGATTTATGTTCATGCTTTTCACATAAAGTCCTCAAGTTTTGTTCAGAAAAATCCGACATGCCTTCGGTATAACAAATAAAAACCTCTTCCATTGAAGTTGGACACAAATAAAATGGTCCAAGTTTCACATAAAACTTTTCTGCCTTTCTGGCTAATTTTATCCTATAAATTACTCTCTTCGTTTATATTTTTGTTTTCTATATAATTCAAAACCTAAAAGAAACCTTTGTATTCAACCAAAAAAAATTGCTACAATTCAATCTAAGATGGTGTTAGGCCTTGGAGGATTAAGAATCACTATCAGCTACCGATGTTCTACAGCCAAATCTTGCTCTACTCTTGTATATAGAAAACTGATTCATTTAATGTAAGCTAAAACCTTAAATCAGATAGTTGTGTTCCAAATTGAACCTTTAATCAACTGCACCAAATGATTGCATTCATTTATTTTCAACACATAAGGCAGAGTTACGAATGTCAACCGATGAAATCTGAGCTGATGGAAAATTTTGTTGCAGAGAAAATTTTTTTATTTTGGTAGATATAGCTCAACTAGTTATAGTATGTTAGAATCCTAGAAGTCTATTGTATTTACCAAACGGGTCTGCTATATTGGTTAGATAATCTAATTATCCAAGGTCATAATAGCAGATTGATCATACTTCCTCTGTTGGACTCTTAAAACCCCATTGAATTGTAACCAAAGACCAATTTAATTAGAGATAGCAAACTTATTCATACAAGTTGAAATTAGATTCTTTTGTATACTCTTAAGATGTTTGCAATGGCATCTACTAGGTCACTTTTCCAAATTGAATGACTGATGTATGTATAGGTCCAATAGCATAATTGAGGTGGAAAAAATAGGCTTTCAAGGTAGCAAGATACTCACCCCCACAAATAGATAAGCACTCTGGGCATAGAAAAGTAGCATTGAATTCGTTTTCCCTGAACCGAATATATTCACCATTAGAGATGGTAAAATCTGAAGGACAAAACTCCCATTCATCAAACACATCGTCAGATTTAATGCTGTCTTCTTCATAGAATCCACACCTCTTGCATTTTTTACTTGAAAAGTTGGTCAAAGGCTGGAAGCACAAAGAAAAATGTCAGAAGTTGCTTCAAACAATAACTAGTGACATGCAACACTGCAACCTCATACATAAATGAACTTGAATTTAATAACCAAGCTTTTAAGATTTTAAGCAAATGATTAGAATTCAAGCATGAAAACTAACAGTCACTCAAACACCTGTTTGCGAATGATATACACCCACATGTTTTAGTAAAAAAAAATAACAGTTACCGTTACCCAATTATTGCTTGCAAATAGTATACAAACATATATCCTATTCCAAATATTCAGAACTTAACAAACAGAGTCAGAGTAATATCCTAGCAATAGGGTTAGGCATCTTCCCCTTATTTGGTTTGACATATGTCATCTTTTTTGAGGAATTCATCTCTTAGATATGTTGAGAAGAGATTGGAAATGCTTAGTATTATCTCTTAAATTTCTTAGCTTTGTCTCAGTAAAATTGCATCCACCGAGAGCAAATCATACAACAAATCCACACAAACACAAACACACACACAAAAAGAAGCTTGTGCTAGAACCATACCAGAAATATATCATAAATTATAAGCACTTAAGCAGAGAAGAAACTATATTTGGTTTCAAACTATGAATGTATCAATTTATGTCATCAATGAATGTGTAATATGTACGGATACAAGGGTAAGTTATGCGAACTGTGAATTGGATTTCCTTGTCTTCTCCGTAGTTATTCTCTAAAAATTTCCCATGGGATTGTATAACTCTCTCTCAACACAAAAAATTAATGGAAAAAAAAATCAAAAACAAAAAAGACAAAACAGTAAGGCACAAAATAAGAAACCTGCCAAGATTCTTGACCGTTAAAATCATAGAAGGCATGGGATTTTTTCACATCTGGGAACACCGTCTTGTTCTCCCCTTTGCACAAGAAATAAACAGTTGGAGTCACTTTCAGCCATTCGTGCGTCTTAAATATCTCAATTGAACTCAGCGACACTTCTGCACATAACACCGACCCTGTACATAGCACCATTCACAACAAACCCCTATCAGCTAAATAGGCTTTAAATAAAATAAAATCAATATCACAATTTCTCAGCCATCTTCTAGTAGTAATAAACTTTTGTACCAGTGAACAAGGTGTGGAATATGCAGAAGAACAAAGGGGCAATGAAAACCCTAGAATTGCGGGGATGAGGAACCAACATGGGAAATCAACGTAGCAAGAGCTGATTGGAAAACTTTTGAAGGAAGTAAAAGAGGGACTCGAATGAAGAATGGCGCAGATTGTATCGTTCGTTTCGTTTTGACGCTAAACGACGACGCTTGAAGGGAAGAGGAGAATCAATGCAAAGAGAATGGGAATTTAGCAACAGGTAAGCCGTAAGGGTATGGCAGTTGAAAAGGAATTTTCTGGGTTTGTCTATGTTGACTGACATGGTCAGGGTTTAGATTGGGCCGTAGGGTTGAGTCTGGTCTACGCAACGTAAAGAGAGCGACGCTAACAGTGCCACGTCCTTCGGGCACTAACAGTTGGTGTTGACTAACGATATTTTTTTTTAATTAATCTTTTCATTTTATTTTAATTATTTAATTTCACTCTAACATACTAATTAAAGTAATTATTGAAAGTCTTAAAATTTAAGTCTAATTATAAACTTAATTTTATTTAGAGAAATTTTTACATTTTTTACATTTTTAATACTTTTTAAAAATAATATTTATAATTGAATTATTTACTTTTTAGATATTAAACTTATAATTAAGCTTAAGGTTTATGTCACTCTATCACAACTCATCATTGAATTGTATTAAAAGTCTAAAAATAATATTAAAATTATAACAATACTCTTATTATTAATATATTAAACTTTAATTTAATTAATTAGAGTAAAAATATATTAAAAATTATTTAATTAATTATTAAAATTATGAAAAGGTATAATAAATAAATTTTAGTTAATTATATCTTGAAATCTTAAAATAAAAAAATAATTTGAAACAAGAAAAAAAAAATGAAAATACACAATTAAAATAATATGGAGGAAATACCATATATATTTAACGTAAATTATTTTCTATATTGGAATCAGGAAGGAGTTTTATCATATTATGAACTAATTGGGGTGTTTTATTGTAATATGGCACCGCAATTGTTGGTTGTAAAATTCGTCGAAAGAGGAGCAGTACAATTCGTCGCATTGTCGTTTGAAGGGGGACCGCAGAGATGAGAAGATTAAAGCAAATTTAACGGCTCAGATGCACTTAGCCATTTTTTTCCAAATACAAAGCAAGACGTCTTTGAGGAATTCAATACATGAATTTTTTATTTAAAAAAAAAGAAACGAAAAACGGACGGCGGATCAAAATGGGGTGCATATTGATGATGCTTTATATACTTTGTGGGAATACATTTGTGGCCAATCTATGAATACTGAAGCCTTCCATGCCATTCCGAATATGAAATACTGGTTGATTTCATTATAAAAAAAAAGAGAGACTCTGGTGTTGATATGGGATGCTCTCAACATGTGTTGAAATAGGCGTGTGGCCTCAGAAGCTGGACGCGTGTTCTCATTAAATGTGTATGTTGCGTGACAGAAGAGAAAGGGTGGCAGAGCCACTGTGTAAATTGTCGGGGCGGGTGGAATGTACGCGTCGTGGTTAAGTTAATCAACTTTGCTACGGGAATGATTAGGATTGTGGGCCTTTTGTGCAGGCTTTTTTGTTGTTGTTTTTTGGTAGATGGGTGATATTACTTGTTTTGTTGTTTTTCATTTTCTCGTTATTTTTGAGGATTATGTTGGGCTTATGGTGGCTGAAAGGAAAGGTAGAGTGAGAGAATGAAAATGTTACTGTAGGGTTTACTCCCAAAGATTAGTACAAAGTTTAATGTTTGATCCCAAAATTCAATGAGAGCCTAATCTTTAATTTGGCACAACCGTATTTAAACCTTATGGTTAAGGAGTTGTTTAAAATATTTTCTATCTTCAAATCTTTATGAAAAAGAAAGTGAATATAAATAAAATTTTAATTTTGATGTATCGACAAGATAAAACGTTTTACACAATTATATAATCACAACCACTATTTTAAATTACTAATTTAAACGACATAATACAATATAAGGTTAAATACAAGTTATGAGAGCATCAAGGAGTTTCGCCACATGACGGAAAACCTACCCTGGTATATATATTTTAAAATTATTATTACTAATTTTTTCTTTTATTTTTTACTAATTACTATTTATCATAGTTTAAACGTCCAGCGCCCTCCTCTATTTTACTATGTATAAGGTTAAATACTTTTGTGCCAAATTAAAAATTAGTCTCTCATATTAATATTTAATAAAATAAACTTATAAAATAAAAACTTGTACATTTTATAAAAATCAAATAACATAAAGTTTTCTGAAACCAAAAATAAATATATTTTACAAAATTCCTCCTTTTTTTTTTTTTTAACTAAACAGAATTCCTCCTTAACCATACACACCTTAAACCCTTCGAATTTTCCACAATAGGAAATTCCTTACGACACATTGGCCATATAAATTGTGTCACGTATTCCCCGAACACTTCATATATTTTTTTGGTATTGAACACTCTTCATATATGACTAACTTTTATACATTAAATAACCATTACCAAGCCCAACTCTTATTTCCAAAATCAATTATTACAAAACGCCAACTTGTGAAATTTACTGCTGCCTTATTTATGGTCTCCTTTTCCATTTATCACAGCACAATTCAACATTTTCTTGCAAACAAGACTTTAGGCTTCTCACAAAATTACCTCCACCACAAAGAAAAGCTCGTCGGTGCTACGAAGCCCAACTCGTGCACACATAGCCCTTTCATGCCCAAAGCACCAATAATTTCTCCCTCTCCAGGCAAAACAACCCAACACCTACACTTTCCTTTATTAAGTCTAATTACTCACTCTAATTATGCTTTCATTCACCCGACATTGCATCTGACCCACCTACTGCAGCACTGTTCACATCCTATCTTCTGAACATCTCCAACCCACGCGTCTCCATCTTCATACATCCACGTGCTTTCAACGTGTGTTTCGCACCTTTATATAAACACCGGAGTGCACTCTTATAAAGAAATGTTGTTATATATTGGGCAACACAAGAAAGATACACACACGTTGCATGGTTAATTACTTAATATCGTTAATTTCCTTTCGCATTTCCTTTGTTTATTACATAAATTCAAATTCAAATAAATAATTATAACACACATAAATTAAATATTTTTGTATATTTTCTCTTTAATTTTTAAAATACAAAATAAAAATTGTAAAAATTTGTTAATTTGAATTAGAATTAAAATTAAAATCAAAAGTGTAACTCAATCAAATATAAAATTACATAAGGCACATATCAAAGGGAAAAGTATTCTAAAAGATAGTTTGGAAGATTTAACAATGTTAGGAAAATAATATTAGGGAGTTTTTAAGGAGCCAATAATTAAGTTATAATAATTCTAAGTGAACAAATGGTTTTGGTCAACCAAGTGCAACCAAATGATTTATTTTTATGCTAAATAGAAAACAATTTCGGTGTCAAATATAACTTTATTTAGATGCATTTTTTTATAAAAATAAATCACTTGGTTGCACTTAGTTGGCCAAAATTACTTGTTCAAATAGTATTACCCATCAAATTATTATTCAAAATTATAAAAATTTATCATTCAAAATTAAAAAATATTAGCATTTAAACATAATAAAAGTAATCATCTACGTAATATATGAGTTATCATCCGTAACTTATCCAAATCATCATCATAACTCTACATAAAACAATTTATGAATACATATCCAAAATTTATCTAAATTCTCTTAAAAAATAAAAACTACTTTCTAATAATCGGGATTACCATTAAAATTCATAATTAAAAAATAACTTTGGATAATTATATTTAAGTACATCTGAAAATATTATTTAAAGCCAAGAAAATATTATCAAACATAACTCTCATATTATGTGACTCGTAACAAAATTTTTCTGGAAGTGATCTTCTTCCGTAAATATTGTTCTAAAAAATATATTAAATGTGAAAAAATTATGTCCCTCCAGCCCATGTTATTAAAATTTAAAAGGCCACCAATTAACGTGGGAAAGTAAAACCTTTCTGGGGTGAGTGTAAAATTTCTTTCTTAATTGTGGGTGTAATCAACTACGAATATAAAGCTGATAGCTACCTAAAAGCTAACACAGCTGTCCATAACAGTGTACCACATGTCGTTATGGGAGGGCCAACAGCGCAACATCAAGTACGGGCTCTCACACTCTTATATTTTAAACTTTTTATTTACTAGTATTAGCCGTGCAATACAATTATTTAAAAAGTATTATAAAAATAATTTCAATAATATAAAATAATTTTGTTGTATAACTCGTATGTTGTGTATATTGTTTAAAGTACAAACCTCATTATAGATAATAATAAAATAATCACTAAAATTATTTAATTATGTTAAAATATATTTAATTCAAAAATATATTTTGTGCATAACAATATTTCTAATATTTAAATTACTATTCATCAAGGTGTATCAAACTATAAATTAAAAAATTTGCATATCATATATTCAAATGTTAATTTTTTTTTTATAGAATCCATTTATTACATGTTCAATTATTCTGAAAACTATTTTCGAGTTACACATATAGTAACCATAAATTTTTTTAAATGCCAGATATTTAGGACAATGTATAATAATAACGAAATGTACATCAATACAATTAACCAAAAAATATATTTTATTCATAACAATATTTCTAATATTTAAATTACTATTCATCAAGGTGTATCAAACTATAAATTAAGAAATTTGCATATCATATATTCAAATGTTAATTTTTTTTTATAGAATCCATTTATTACATGTTCAATTATTCTGAAAACTATTTTCGAGTTACACATATAGTAACCATAAAGTTTTTAAATGCCAGATATTTAGGACAATGTATAATAATAACGAAATGTGCATCAATACAATTAACCATTAATAAATAATATTTTATCAATATTTACAACAATACAATACAGCAACATATTTATTTTATCTAATTAAAAAAACAATATTTTATTTACACTAATTATACAATTCATTTAGCAAAGATAGTGCTTACAATAACAAAACATTATTTACTATGAATTATATTATTAATTAATTAGTTAAATATTTATCCAAATTCAAAATATTATATTATAACTTAAAATAAATTTTCAAAATTTATTATTTAATATATATATTTTATATATTCAATCTTCACAATAAAAATAATCGTTACTTTAAGATAGAATAATAATGTACTGTAAAAAAATTCTAGATTAATTCTAAAACGGAAAGATTCAAATACACTTTAAATTGAACTTTCAATTAAATTTATTTTAAATTTTAAATTATTGATAATAAATCTCATTAAATCAAAACCTGAAATGCTAATAAATTAAATATTGATAACACGTTTAGATGCTTTTTTCTAATAAGCCGCTGAACTGGTTCTTGTGAAGCCACAACTGAGACAACTGCGTCATGTTAGAGAAAACTTCAATTGTCCCCGATAAACCGTTTTGCTGGTTGTTAAGCCAGAGGTTGGAAATGGAAGAGGATGCGAGGGACTTGGGCAAGGATACGGTGAGGTTGTTGTAGGAGAGGCGAAGGTTCTGGAGACCGGGGAGGGAGTCGAATATGTCAGGAAGGTCGCCCGTGACTTCGGCGGAACCGAAATCAAGATCGCTGAGGGTTGATGAGTTAGTTAAGTCGGTGGGGAAGGTTGAGGGGAGAGGGAAGCACTCTATGTTTTTTGGGATTTTTTTTTTTCATTCCTATTCCTATTACATTGTTTTTAGACAATTTTTTGAGTACCTGTTTTTCAAAAAAAAAAAAAAAAAAAAAATCAAAGTCAGAAAGTTAAAATTAATTTATTTCCTTCAATAGAAGGGGAAAGGTAATTTGTGATGCAATCTTGAAAAAAATAACTATTTTATACTTATTCACATATTTAGGAGTTGAACTACGAATGCTAATTTTTATCACAAAACTTTTAAACAGTTAACATAATGTGAAATTTTACCTTTAAAACATTAAAAAATAAATGAGATCAATGACTTCCAGGTAAATGTAAACCATTGTTGCTTCCAATTGAATTTTTGCCGCCGTTCGTGTTGATCAATAGATGAAGAGTTTAGTATCATTGTTTTCAAATAGTTATTATGATGAGATTATTGTTGAATGCTTTTAACATTTTGAGGCACTAACCTTTGAATAATGAAAAACAATTTTCATTAGTTTTTTTTGGTGTCTTCAACTTTCATAGTTTGATCTGATGCTTTTTTTTTTTCACAAGCTTAAAGACCTTCGCCACAAATTTTGAAACCATTCTATGCAGCCTAGTACCTATTTAAGCATCTAAACACATCCAAATCTGTAAATTACAATGATAACAAAACAAAACAACTGAACCAAAAGTACATAGAAGTAATGAGCTAAGCTTTGAATCATGGATAACCATCTCTCTAATGTTGTTTCCTATTAATGTTGTTGAATAATGGATAACCATCTTTTCCCTAGGAAGGCAAATCCGGTCACATGCATAGTAGCTCAAGCAGAACGCCATTAAAAAGCATTGCAAGAAAATGGACATGGGAGATGTGGGAGAAAAATACCTTGTCTTGGCCTCCAACATCCCAGACGGTGAAGTTGATGTTCTTGTATTCAACAATTTCCACATTAAAACCTGCAACGAATGGGATTAACATCATATTTAAAACAATATTGATTAACCAATATATATCTTAGAATTTAGAAAATAAAATTGATAATACGACAATCCTATTGGATTTCATAAATAACTACACATGTAATATACTATTTTTCTTAGCCATACAATGATACTGACACGTTGTAGATCTCAAGCCAAATAACAACATCAAAAGAAAGAATTTAGCGCCTTGCCTAGATGGTGAAAGTGAAACAACTAAACATAAGGATTGGGAAAGAAAAATGTGAGGCAAAGTAAAAAAATAAGAAGTTGTTCTGAAATCATTTGCTCTAGTTCATATGATAAATAAAGGGAACAAATTAATGTCATTGGCTCATTCAAGTTCAATTAAATATAAATAATTCAAAAACAGATGCTAAACAGTGCAAGGTTTAGTTGTTATGGTTGTTAGTTCAATTTAAATTCAAGAAAATCCACCTCTCTTTACATTCCAATCGTCTGCATTCTATCGATCCATATAAATGAGTAATAGATTTAAAGATAATATGGTAAAGGGCAAAAGTTACCAATGGTGGGAATGGTGGTGAAAATTTCTCCGAACTTGAGCTTGTAGAGAATGGTAGTCTTACCAGCAGCGTCAAGTCCAACCATGAGAATACGCATCTCTTTCTTGGCAAAGAGCCGGCTGAATAGCTTCGTGAAAGTCAGCCCCATTTTTAACTACTATGAACCCAAAAAAACAGAGATCGTCATCACGTCACGAACACATTTGATCCAAATTTGAATTTTTGGGTGTCAAGAAAAATTTATGGGTTTATCTACATCTATTATGTCTATTTATATTTATATATGAATTTTTAAAATTTGAAATTTAAAATTTGTTTTTAATTTTGATAATTTGATTTTTATATTTATTCTTTTTAAATTTAAATCTCAACACATTTGTTTTTTATTTGAAATTTAAAATTTGTTTTTAATTTTGATATTCTTATTTAATATTTATTCTTTTTAAATTTAAATATCAATATTTTTTTTTCTGAAATTAATTTGATTGATTCTGATTTTTTTCTTAATTATTTTTAATTTTAAATTTCTAATTAATAGATGCGACATCATTCAACTATTAAGCAATAGAGACTTAGCACGATTTTGAGCATTACCACATGTCAATAAAATAAGACCTTCAAATGGCGAGCAATGAGCCTAAAACCTTATTTTTTTTTATATTTTAATAAATAGATACGTATTCTTTGTAATGATTTTCAAAAAAATTTATAATATCTCCCTACGTTATTGACGAAATGCACAACAAGACAAAAAAATTAGACTTCGTCATAGACGACTTGCGCTCAACTACTTTTAAAGCTGACATTCCCATATTCTCACATTACAGACAAACTCTCCATATCCTAATCAAATACCATCATCAGTCCAATATTAAAAAAAATCAGCCCTTACTTACTATTATTTAGAGATTTAGGGATAAATGGACAAAAGCGCACTACATATAAAATATTCAAAGAGATAAAAAGTACACCAAAAACACAATTAATAATAGATAAAAATATCTATGACGTGTGTATTTTTGTTATTGGTTAATTAAAAATAGGAGAATAACATGTGTATTTTTATTTATTATTAATTATCTTTAAAGTATATTTTTGTTCCTTCGAATCTTCTATATGTATTTTTATCCATCATAAAATATTTTGTTTACGCTTTTGTCCATTTCCCCTTATTCCATTGTCTTAGTCTAAATAATTTTTTCCCTTCAATTTAATTTAACAAATCAATAAAATTCAGAACTTTTGTTTCTGCCGGTTGTGATCTTCATTCTTCAAAATGAAAATTAACCTCCAAATTAAAAAAAAGAACAACATAAGCCGGAAGGGTATATCCTAGTTATGGAGAAGTTTGTTACGAGGAATGACTTTTTAAACCAGATTAGTCGTCGTACTATTTTACCTACTATCTTAATGGTTTTACAAGTATTATTGGTTTGACCAAAATAATCGTTTTATAATAGAATAATATATAAAATAAAAATAAAGACAAAAATATAATTATATCATGATATAAACTTTAAAATACTCATTAAATTTAAAGTACTAAATCAACTAAAGTATTATAATCCCACTCAAATATAAAAAAAACCAAATAAATAAATAAAAGAAACAATTATGATTTTGGTCATAAAGGTTTAATTGAAAAATCAATTTAGTCACAAACGTATTTCAGGCCAAAAATTAGTCGCAAACGTTGTAATTTATATTAAAATGGTTCGAATTGACATTTTTGCCCCTCTCTCCTCTCATGTATTTTCTACTTCTTTGTTTCAAACCGGTCGGTTCAAATCGAACCGAGTTAATTTATTATTATTATTATTATTATTATTATTGTTATTATTATTATTATTACCAACCCTAATTTTCAAATCTAAAAAAAAAAGAAAAAAACAAGTGTTTACAAAATAATAATAATTCTTCAGTTCCTTCTTTATTTCAACAATCGGTTTACTCCCTAAAAATCGGTTCATCAGTCAGACCCTTAAAAATCGATACTGTTTTTTAAAAATAGGGGCAAAATTGTAAATCAATTCATTTTGGAAAAAATTATAACGTTTGTGACTAATTTTTTGCCTAAAATATGTTTGTGACAAACTTGATTTTTCAGTTAAATCTTTATGACTAAAATTATAGATATCCCTAAATAAAAAAACACCCCTGCAATTCTCAATTTGATAAGGAAAAAAAAAGAAAAAAGAAAGTAGAAGCAGCAACTCAGCTATTTAAGGGTTCTACCTTGAGGCAAGGACGGCGGCGCAGTTGGGAGAGGAGGACAACGATGACTCAGAACCGACAACGACGAATGTAATAGGGGGATGATGCGACAAACAAGAGGGACATGAGGCCTCTGGCGGCGATGGAGGTGCAACAATGTGAGCTGGATTGTGAAACTAAGGGCTGGGGTTCCATACTTCCATGGCTCTATTTTAGAGAGAGAGAGAGAGATAACGTTCATTTTTTTTTCAATTTATTAAACGTACACCTTTTTTTTTAAAAAAAAAAATTAGATGCCTAAGTGATGTCATTTTTAGGCCTTTCTTGAAAACTCGTCGGATTCCAGTTCACCTTTTGTAAGTCATTTTATAAAGTTTTGGATGATTTTATTCTCTATTGCTCATGTTGCACGAAATATTGAGTGTAATCAAGTGAGATGAGCGATTTGTTTTGCTTGTTGCATGAAGAAAGTTGAAGGATCCAACCTAAGGTAAATCTTTAGTGTTAGTTCTTTCAATTTTCATCCATCTGATATAGGTTATCAAGGACATGTTGTTTGAAACTCTAGTAGGGAAAACTCTTCCAGTGACCTAGGTTGCTAAAAATAGGTTTCTTAGAGGTCTAGTAGGAAAACAATTATCCTTCTATTCTTCTCTATCTTTCTTTTGTTTTTATTTCCGATGTGTCTTTATTTCCTCGGTATTCTCTTCTTCTTCATCTTTCCCTTTTTTCTTTATCAACTTGAAACAATTACCATAAATCTATTGTCACGGTTTTAAAACGTGACCACAAACAAAAAATATTGTAGTTGTTAAGGTCGGGTCACTTAACAATAGTCCAAAGGACCTTGAATGGGATGCCGAGCCTCGATGATTGAAGAAAGAAGATGTGCTTTCGGGTTGTCAAGCTCCCTGGCGTTATCGAGAGCTACGACGGAGAAGGAGGTTGATGTATGTGAGAATGGCCCTAGAAACCCAAAATTAGGATTATGGGGTAGAGTTTAGAGAGAACGTACCTCGAGGGGGTGTTGCCCCCTGTTTATATAGTTTCAGGTTGTTGAGATCCTTGTGGGTTTTTTTGGGATCATATCATATCTTTCGAGATTTGGTTTGGATTTTACCTCTGTGGGCCTTTTGTTTTTGGCCTTATTTTAGGCGGAATGGGCCTTCGGGGACGGTCCGTAACATTGCCCCCACTCGGGAGCTTGAGACTTTGTTCTTGGCTTCTGAGGTGACCATGTGCTTATTTCCGGGTGGTTAGGGGGCTACTTTTTTTACCACTTTACGGATGACCACAGCCTTCCTTGACATTTTCTCCTGCTGCTACGTGTCAGTTGAGATGCTTCCTCTTTCTTTTTGCTGACGTGTCAAAGAGCAATGATGACTTTTATTAGGCTTTGAGGGGGCGCGGTTTTCGATTTTACTGTAACCATCTCATCAATTGCTTGCCCCCTAAGTTCCCAAGGCATTTTTAAAAAGTCTTTGCAGATTCAAGAAACATTTTTCTCGCTCCTTTGGCGGTTTCTCAGATTTCATCTCTGTGAATTCCTTTCTAGGTTTTTTCTCATGTGTGCACATCGCCTCCTTGACACAGGTATGTTTCTTACTTTCTGCTTTCTTTATCTTGCATTTTGGGTTTAGTGTTGCGGTTTTGTCTTCTTTTTCGTGCGTTATTCTTCTCTGGGTCTTGTTCTTCCTTGTTTCGTCTTCTTCTTCGCTGTCGTTTCTTTCTTTCTTTCTTCTTCCCTTCTCTCTTTCTTCTCTTTTTTCTGATCTTTAGTTCTGCTTTCTCTTGCAGACTTAGTTATTGAGAAATGGCGAAGAAGAAGTCTTGTCAAAATGTTCGTTGCCCTCGTGTGCTCTCCAAGGCCGAGAGGGCATTGTATGGTTGGGTTGACGTGGAAGTGTTATCTCAGCCCTCTGTGGTCACCGCCGATATGCTCCCTGAACTTTGTCGTGAGATGAGGTTGGCGGAGGGTGGAGCTTCCGAGGGGGACTACGTGATTGAGGCGGCCGGTCCTTCTAACCGGTTACCCTTTCGGGCCGCGGAGGATAGGACCCACTTTCTGTGGGTTTATATGAAGCTGTTTACCTGTTTAGGTGTTCGCCTTCCTTTTAGTGATTTTCAAAGGGAGGTGATGACACGGTGCCGGGGAGCAGCTAGCCAGCTCCACCTTAATGGCTGGGGTTTCATTCGAACCTTCGAACGTGTCTGCTTCCACTTCGGTTTCCGTCCTTCTTGGCGTATCTTCCTTTATACTTACGACTGATGCGAAAAATCCTTACGATTCGCAACAATCCAACAAGTGTATCGGATCAAGTAGTACCACTAAAGAGTGGGTATCATTCCCACGAGGAAAGGTGCATCAATCAATACTTCCAATTGTAGCTCTTCAATTAGATCAATCGATTAACAAAGAATTAATACAACACTTATCCAAAGAACCATACAAAACATGCAAGAACTAAATGAGAGCATTCAAGAACCTAAATCTTTAAACAAGTACAAAAACAAATCATGCAAATGCAACTAATTACTAAGAAAGATTCAATAAAAGGGAACAAGATTAAGGGATAGGAGATATTCACAATCACAACTTCATAATCCAATATCAACTAGTTGTTTTTTTGCAAGTCATACCTAAACAATTCACCATGAATCCTAGTATAACTAAATCCTAATCTCTTAGTGATCTTGTTTCTTTCTAACCTATTTTGTTAGTCCCAATGCACAACACTCAAGAGGGGGGGTGAATTGAGTGTTTAAACAACAATAGAAAATATTTGCGGAAGCTTAAATTACTTTGAAAATAAATAAC
>JASCZI010151740.1:7807-24274 GCA_036250425.1 Stylosanthes scabra | reverse complement strand
ATTATTATTATTTGTAATTAATTTTTTTATTTAATTGATATACCTAAAAAGTGAAAAAAATAGATTACGTGTCAATTAGTGCCATTTTACTTATTTTTTTTTTTTTGTTTAACTTGGATTTTGAGATATTAAAACTTTTACTTGTTTAATAAACAATGAATTTTTTTTTTTTGAGTAAAAGCTACTTATTAAAGTGATGAAGTTGAGATGGGACTAGAAGATGGTATGGTTCGCCAATGATTATGTGATTCTGCAATTTTCTCAAACATATTCTGGGGCTCTGAAGTCTGGAAATTCCAAAAAAAAATTCACAAAGTCATTTTTGGGCTTTGCAGTCCCGGAAATGGTGTGTAATCAATTCTGTGCTCTGCAAACCTAGAATTAGTAAGGAATGTCTAAAAAGCTAAATTTTTGTGATTATGTGTATGTTGGTAAATATGGAATTTTTTATTTATTTAAAAAAAATCCAACAACTAAAATATTTAGAAATTATAGACAAAGAAAAAACCTACCTACATAACGCTGGAGAGACTGGAAAATTATAACAAAGTAAAAAAACTGATAACACATCTAACTCAAGAAGTATTTAAATTTTTCTATGACATCGGTAGTAGTAATAGTAGGCTCCAAGTAATTACGTAGCTTATCCCATGGAATCAAGAAGGTCCCGTGGACTGTGTTTGAAGAAAAAGAAGAAAACTCATCAATACTTGACTTAGAGGTTGGTTTGCCATGTTGGATCAATCGATTGGTACAATAAAAGTTGATATAGAAGGGATCAATGAATGATTTTTCTTCAGTAGTTACAGGCCATAAGCATGGTTTGTCAAAAGAGGTGAGTTCTATTGAATAGGAAATTGATTCTTTAGCCATGAAAGTTTATTACATGGTTGATGTAAAGAAACTGCAAGTTTAGGATTTTTGCTGCCTTTTATATATGATGATGATGCCAATTTTATAGAGCAAAATCAAATCTATCTATCTTATCTTGTCTTAAGAGATAGAGTAAAATTTTAAATTTGATTTAAATTTGTTGTAGTTTGTGTACCGGAAAATAAACTTGCAGCAGATCTTATGGCTCAAAAATAGAATCAAGAATGGAATCAAAGAACAAGAAGAGGACTAACTGAAGATGAATATCACTGAAATTATATGAATTTTTTCATATGGAAATGTAAAAGTTCATTCTATTATTACTGGCTTGAACCTCTTTGCAAGTGGTCATCGTTAAGCAACAATCTATAGATACAAAACACATTATTCATACATTTAAATCTCAATTATTTCAAAATTAATAATATAATTTTACTGAAAATAAATTTTAATATTAATTTTATACTTTTTGATGATTGCATACATATAATTTTTTAAAACCATAGTCCATATATTAACCGTTTAACACTAATTACAAATAGATACATTATTTTTTTAAAAAAAAATTGCGGGATTTTTCAATTTTACTGTGTTTTCTTTGTAAAAAACGAAAATACACATTATCCATTAACATCAAAGAAAAAATTGTAGTAGGACCTTAAATATGAAAGCAAAAATTTATGGGAATTTCCCAACAAAAAAAATTGATTATAATAATTAAATTTAAAAAGATATATTTCTCCTCCACAATCATCAGTTTATTAAATTATTAGTTTAAAACTTATCTTTACTTCTTAGTTTTTTCGTTTCTTTTTATCAAACGTTCAATTGATTTCACCATTCATGATGTTGCATTGATCATCGTAAATCCACAAAAATCAGTCTTTTTCTATTGACATACCAACAAAAATAATGCAACAACGGACATTTAGTCATTTACTAAAAAAACTAATAATATTTGGAAAATAGATCAGAAAAAACCTACTTTTAGAACGCTGGAAAATATAATAAACTAACAAAAGAGAATGAGAAAATTATTGTTTCAAGAAATTAAAACTTCTCTTTCTTATTACGTACAAATCAATTTTTTACATATAACAAATAAAATAACCTACAGAGACTGGAAAATTATAATAAAGTAAAAAGAGCTGACAAAATTATTTCAAGAAATTAATAGAAGCAGCAGTCCATGCATCAGAGTCTCCAATAATCATCATGTGTTGGCGTCTAATAATTCTCGCCAACCCGATTCACAATCACAATCTTCGTCCATCCAAGAAGAAGAGTCATGAGCAAGGTGTGGTGGCTCAGAGATTGAGTTTGCGGTGGAATTTGTAGGTTTGAGAATGAAACTGATTGGTACAACGCAAGCTATCAACCAGTGATTCTTCAGGTACGGTTATTGGCGTTGAACAAGAAGTGCACCCCCATTGATGATCATATCAAGCCGGGAATCTAGCTAATTCTCCTCAACAGATTCTTCAATGCAACTTTCACTGTCATGGTAGCTCTGACATTGTTTCCATAACACAATCATCATCGTCTTTGTGGTCACCATTGCAGTCAATGTACCAGATTCCTTCATAGCCTTCATATCGTTTCATCATCTCTCTAGCAAATTTGCATATGTAAGGAACTAATAAATTTAATAGCTCAGTTGGCATGGGAATAGAAAAGAAGGTTTCTTGTAAGTATTTAAACTTTTCTATGACATCGGTAGTAGTAATAGTAGGCTCCACGTAGCTGCGTAGCTTATCCCATGGAATCAAGAAGGTCCCGTGGACTGTTTTCGAAGAAAAAGAAGAAAACTCATCGATACTTGACTTAGAGGTTGGTTTGCCATGTTGGATTAATCGATTGGTACAATAAAAGTTGATATAGAAGCGATCAAGGAATAATGTTTCTTCAGTCGTTATAGGCCATAAGCATGGTTTGTCAAAAGAGGTGAGTTCTATTGATAGGAAATTGATTCTTTAGCCATAGATGTTTATTATATGGTTGATGGAAAGACACTGCAAGTTTAGGATTTTTGCTTTGTTTATTCCGGTCATGCCTTTATATATATGATGATAGATGCTGATTTTATAGAGTCAAAATCACATCTATCTCTATCTTATCTTGTCTTAAGAGATAGAGTAAAATTTAAAAATTTAATTTAAGTTTGTTGCAATTTATGTACCGCCGCGAACTACGTTTGCAGTAGATCTTATTATGATTCAAGTAAGGCTGAAAGTGAGCTTGGCCTGAGTTTGGCTCATAGCTTAAGCATACACATTGAAAGCTCGCGAGCTATCTCGAGTTCACGAGCTGACTCAAATAACATGAATATAATATGTAATTTTATATCAATCAATAATAACAACGTAAAACATATATAAATAATGATGTTAAGTAACCAATAAAAAATTAGCTCATATATAAATAATAACAACATAAGACATATATAAATATGTGAATTCTAACCAATCCTCTCTCGCTGAATTTCTCTTTCTCTCCGTTAAATGCTCTATGAAACATTATCGCTGCGTACTTCTAATCACTACTAGGATTCCATATTTATTTAAATCAATCATATATTAATTATTATAAATGGGTCTTTATATAATTCTTAAAAAAATACTCTATGAAGTACTGTCATATTCGAAAATACCAACACGTACTCTAATTATCATTGTGACTCCATTTTCTCTCACTTGGTCTCTCATTTTGGAGAGAATGGAATCGCAACAGTTATGGGAGGACGCAATGGCTGTATTTTAGAAGACTTTTAGGCTGAAAAAAGAAAAGTCAAAGGAGAAGGAATAACTTATCCTCTGATGAGAGAGTTGATTAGTCTTCACCATATAAATAATGGTGTTAAGCAACCAATAATAATGTTAAGTGACCAACAATATAAAAAAATTCAATTCATTTATAATTATTATTTTATCCTTATTTTAAATTTAGCTAACTAATTAATTATTGATTATAAATATTTTTTCATATATAAAACATTACTTTCATATAATAAGTGGTTAGTGATTTATACTTTGAATATTATGTGTATTAATAATTTAATAAATAAATAAATATTTATATATATTTTCGAAATGGCTCACGAGATAATGAGTTTTGACTTATTTAATTTTCAAAATCAAATTCAGGCTCAGGCTCAAATCGAGCTCAGGCTAACTCATGGGCTGTCTTAATTATTTTCGAATTAGTTTCAAGAATAGAATTAGAATGGATTCAAACTTCAAAGCACAAAAACTAAGTGAAGATGAATTTCACTGAACTAAAAGATAATTTTCTTCTTGTACATGTATTGTGGTCAATCTAATTTTCTACTATCCGTACCTTTTATCCAAATTAAAGGATAGTTCTTCTATGAAATTATTCATATGGAAATAAAAGTTCTTTATATTTGTTTGAAACTCTTTCCCAAGCGGTCATCGTTAAGTTTATTCATACCTTTCAATCTCAATTATTTCAAAATTAATATAATTTTACTGAAAATAAATTTTAATATTAAATTTATACTTTCTGATTGCATACGTATAAATTCTTTTTTTTAACCATATAAATAAGTCTATTTTTTGGTGTGCAATTTGAGTAGTACATGTAAAAATCTAATATTAACAGTTTAATACTAATTATAAATAGATACATTATTTTAAAAAACTTTCCGGGATTTTTTCATTTAACTTTATTTTGTTCGTAAACTTTTTTTCTTAAACAAAAATACACATTATTCATTAACATCAATGAAAAAATTGTAGCGGGATCTTGAATATGAAAGCAAACACTTAATTGGAATTTCAGAACAAAAAATTGATTATAATAATCAAATTTAAAAGAATATATTTCTCCTCCTCAATCATCAGTTTATTAAATTATTAGTTTAATACTTCTATCTTTCTTGTTTTTAGTTCTTTCTTTTCTTTTTTTTTTTTTTTATCAAATGTTCAATTGATTTCATCATTCATGATATTGCATTAATCATTATAAATCCATAAATATTAGTCTTTTTTTTGAGTTGACATTACCAACAAAAAAAATTGCTACCACGGACATTTCCTAAAAAACTAATATTTGGAGAAGGATAATACTATTTGAACACGTGGTTTTGGTTAATCAAGTGATTTATTTTTATGCTAAATAAAATATTATAAATTTCATAACCCATGTCATGCACGGTATAAATTTAAAAATATAATTCTATTTAGTTTAATTAAAATTAATATTAATACTAACAATATAGTTTACATAAAAAAATATAATTAATTTTAATTTTTTTGAGTGCTAATACCTAAAATGATTATTAAAATTTAGGTATTTTGGATTATAATTTAAGTGATTTATAGTCCGAACACATATATACATAATGTCAAATCAAATCGTTGAGTTAGTATGTAACAAATAAATGTTTACATATTCAAAACACACAACTCTAATTCAAATCCCTTTAAAATTATAACATGTCAATTAATGATTTAGTACGTTGTTACTAAATAATAATATAACGATACCAAACAAATATCAGTTCAAAAATAAATTGGTTACAAAATCATCTCAAGAAAAGAGTAAGTGATTTATAATCACAAAAAATCAGGCTCACATACCCCATTTCATATCTTCAAAATATGCTGCTGACACAAAAAAAAATTAATATTAGTATCTAAAATTATATAACAAATATAATTTCACAATATTATGATGAAAGACTAAAATAATACACATAAACGTATTATTTGTATTTTTTTAAAATACAAAAAAGTTTATTAAAATATTTTAAAAATTACATTTTTAACATAAGTTCTCAAAAATCTCCCTATATACCATGTGTAGCTATCCTCCAAATGTTCGTGATTTTGCAATAGTAATCGCAAACCATCTTTACTCTTTACTCTTGATAAGGCAACATACAGTTGACCATGTGTAAAAATGCCTCGGGATAAGAACAACACACCCAACTCTATTATCTGTTAAAGTTTTGCATTCTATCACATGATTTTTCATTCTTCTTATTTGCAATCCTGTTCCATTGCACAACCCATTTGCTTGGTCTATATTTCATAACAATATCACAGGAGTGCCCTCTTTCAGAATTAACTTGTGTGGTGGTAGTCCTCCATAATTAATCTCATTTAAAATCTCTGGTGAAAAAGCTTCTAACTCAAAATCTGTATTTCCTTTATCAGTACAAAGAGAATCAGAACTCAGGTAAACTCTTTCTTCTCCAGATAATCTTGCTATCATCCTATTATTGACATCAATGACACATTCCAGAGTTGGTGCAAGAATTGCTCTGTCCTTGAAATAATTTTCAGCGGATAAATTAATTAACATATTTGGATAAACAAAATCAATGAGGTCATCCAAGACTATCTCAGAGTTCTTTATCAAAATGTCAGCTGGTATTCGAACAATAGATTCACCATCTGTTGTATCACCAGCTAAATCATCACCAATTTTTAATAACCACTTAGCAAAATTGTGGAGCTCTTCTATATTGTTGTTTTCACCAAATGATAATCTCATATTTTTTTTTTTTTAAGCTTTAGGACCTTACAGTTATGCCATAAATATGAAGAATTAATAGAAGACCGAACTATATCATGTCTTAAACCCTTTAGTATTACGGGTAGGATTTGCCTAAAATTTCCTCCTAGAACAATAACTTTACCTTTGAATGATAAATTTGCACTGTATGAATCTGAGTATCTCAATATGTCTCTTAAGCATTTGTCTAAAGCTTCATAGCAATATTTATTTATCATTAGAGCTTCATCGTATATAATGAGTTTAACTTTGGATATCAATTTTGCAAGAGGAGAAGAGAAGACATAAAATTTCAATGTATTTGATAAAATTTCAATATCATAAAATTCTTTTTTTAAATTATTAATATAAATTTGTTTAAAAAAGGATCACGGACAATAGATTAAATAGGGATTTGTCTCATCCGAAGTTGTGATATTACTTTATAGGATAAAGTGAATTCATCTCAATTATTAAATTATTGCTTGTATAAAGTTGTTTCTTATTAAAAGAAGTTCTTAGAGATCGTGTAATAGCTACTAAAATTTTCAAGACCAATTCTCATCATAAAAATGAACATTAAACAATTTTTTAATTTATTTCGTTTTCTTTATTTTTTTATGTTCCCTTCTTGTTCTATTCACCAAATTAAAAAAAAAAATTATTTTCTTCTGTTTTATTACGAGCATTTTTTCTTTCAGTAATCATATTTTTTTACATTATTTAATACTCTTAATTCAGTACTCATAAATTTTACATAATCTAGTATTTTTAATCTCTATATAATTTAGTAATCTTATTTTTGTATGTTCATAATATTTATGTTTAATTTTTTTGTCAGGTTAATTATAGTAGAAAAAATACTAAAATTAGTAATAAAATTTGATGCCGTACTCAAGACTAAACAATTTGAAAAAATTATGGTGGAATAATGAATTTTGATATTCAACAATTATATGCAAATAAATCCAAGATGAATAATTTTGTGAGTAGTTATAGACCAATTTTAGACATCACAGTGAAAAATAAAAATTTGCATGTTGTGAAAAGGAAGAATAAAGCAACATAAAATATTTCTTTTTCGGTGAACAGAACATAAATAAAAAACAAAAGAAAATGAAATAAATTAAAAAATCATTTAAGGTTTATTTTCATGATGAGAATGGGTCTTAGAAGTTGTAGTAGTTGTTGCACGGTTTCTATGAATTTTTTTATTTTATATAAATATATTAACATGATAAAATCCTAGTCAATCAATAATTTTATGCTTAAAATTAATTCACTTAACTCTCTAAAGTAATCCGACAACTTTAGAGGAGCCAAATCCATTAGATAGTATCTCAAAAAAAAAACACAATGTGAAAAGAATCACGAGATTTAACTATGTATATAATGAAATTTCATTTAAAAAGTAATATTAAAATTAAATCATTACCTTCTCCATCCGTGTCTATGCCATTATATTCACGTGTTATTTCTATATCTTCTGGTTCATAATTGATATCATCAACGACATCGATCACTGTATTTAAATAAAAAATTAAAATGAATTAACTTATTTTTAATTTCTCGCATTTTGCTGCCTAAATTAAATTTAGAAGATATTTTCAACTTTATAAAGACTCTAAAATAAGATAGTTATAAACCTTCATAATCTCTAAGAGGATCAATGTTAATAAAATAAGTGATGAAATTTACATATTTTAAATTGAAACTAACCTTATCATCCATTAGAACCATCTCGACATAAACAGTCTTATTAATTCCAAACTTTGATGGTATTTTCCAAAGTCTTATAACCCTTGCCTTTATTTTCCACACCTTATCATCACCAAATCCATTGTAGACGATACTTTTGATAGGATCATACGAAGTAGACATTGTGCATAAAAAATTCATAAAAGAAATTATGTTTGAATGATTAGAAGAACAATAAAAAAAATACAAAATTACAGTTTAATCAAAATTCGTACATTATAATACATTACACACTGAAGAAACTTTTTTAAGAAAAGTTTTTTGTCATATCAAAATATTTATTATTATTATTTTGTAAGTTTTAAATATTATACCATGGTCATATAATTTTGAATTAGTATATTATCATCAATTTATTTATTTTTTTGTTAAAATTACACAATTAAGTTTTGAGACTTTGATTTTGAATTAGTATATTATCACCAATTTATTTCTTTTTCATGGAAAAAGGTTGCATTGGACGTGTTTAAAATGGAAAATAATTTCCTAAATTAACTAATTCCTAATTTTAAAGATCGTTGATTTTATTTTGATTTTTTTTTATTTTGCAATATACTGCCATATGTTCTTGTGTACATTTTATTTTAAAAGCATATCATCAACAATATTTATGGAGATATAGTAGTCATTGAACGATTTTTTTGGCACCTGCTTGCACATCAAAGAAATTATAATTATTATAATTTTATTACAATAAGTATAATAATAAGAATTGTAATAAGTTATAATTACTTCTTATTAATAATTAATTCTATTTATAAATAATGGATCCATAATATGCGTATTAATTAAGTAAGGCAGTTGTCAAGAAAAAAAATTGATGCATTTTAATAGTATAAAACTTAAATATAATAGTATCAAACTTACTGCGCTAATTAAGGGATACCAAGAAAAAAACTATGCTTATTTTAATTCTCATAATATCAAACTTAAATGTATAAAATTCCACATAATAAATAGAGAGATATATTATTATTTTGTGAAAAATTATGAGGACTTTCAGAAAATTGATAAATTGTGCGGTTGAGAATCAAAAGACTACAATATCATTAATAAAAATAAACTAAATTAGAGAATAATTTTCTACTATAGAGAACAATTTCCCAAAATTAAAAAATGAATATATCTCTAATCATTTTTTCCAATCAATTATTATTGTTTTATTTGAGATTTTATTCTCTAAGTAATAAGAAAGTATCGCAATATATTTAATTTTTAATAAATAGAAACAAATCAATAATAAGGTAATGAATGATTAGGAATTAATGAATAATTAGGAATAAGAAATATTTACGCTTAGAATTTAGGCGAAAAAAAACGATGAGAGTATGACACGTGTACCTAATCACCTTGGAGGAAAACCCATTTTTAGTATATTAAGAAAATTTTGGTGTCAAATAATATAAAAAATTACACATAAATAAAATTCTATTTGACATCAAAATAATATTTTATTTAGCATAGAAATAAATAACTTGGTTGAACTTGATTAACCAAAATCACTTGTTTACAAAGAATTATTGTTTGGAAAATAGCCAAGAAAAAACCTAGCTAAAGATCGTTGGAAATATAATAAATTAAATAAAAACAATGAGAAAATTGTTTCAAGAAATTAAAACTTCTCTTTCAAGAAATTGTTTCATCATTGTAAATTCGTACAAATCAATTTTTTACATATAACAAAGAAAATAACCTCCAGAGACTAGAAAATTATAATAAATTAAATAAAAATTTGACAAAATTGTTTCAAGAAATTAATAGTATTATAGACACCAAAAAAGAAATTAATAGTATTAGCAGTTTCATGCCTCAGATTCTCCAATAATCATATCATCATGTGTTGGCGTCTAATAATTATGGCCAACAGACTCACAATCACAATCTTCATCCATCTCATTGTTGTAATCATCTTCTTCTTCATGATTAATGCTTATGTAAACACAAAGGTTGATTCAATCCGCCACACTCTATAGTTATTCCAATCCCGACTCGTACATGATCTCCATTGCGAACTCGCATATGCCTGGAAGAGACCAGTCTAATACCTCTCTTGGAATAGGCACCGACGAGAATGCTTCTCGCAAGCCTTTGGAGTTCTCTTTGTACAGCATTATGGACCAAGGGACCAAGAACTAGCTTAGATGAGTAGTGGACTTAGAAGAAGAGTCATGAGAAAGGTGATGTGGTAGCTCAGAAGAGGTTGAGTTTGCGGTGGAATTGGAAGGTTGAAGAAATTGTTTGGTGCAACGAAAATTGATGCGAAAGCTATCAAGGAGTGATTCTTCGGGCACAGTTATTGGTTTCTTGGTTGGTTCACCAGGATAGTTGAGCTTCATTGAACAAGAAACGCACTCCACTGATGAACAACAAAGTAAGGTTATTATTAGGAATGGATTATGTGAAAGAAACTCTGGTAGTGTTGTAGGATGATTTTTTATAGTTGAAAGTTGAGTTGGTTAGTTGATCAATTATTATAGAAGTATCAGATCAATTATGTTGTGATTTAATTTTGATTGATTACTAAATCAAATCTTAAATTATTGCACATAAATAATAATTTTTAAATCAACAAATGAGCAAATAAAAAAAATTCATAGCCACTATTAATAGAATTTTCACAATGAAAGTTATAAAACATCTGAAATCTAAAACAGCTATCAGCCAATTTTAAAAATAGAATATTCGAAATCTAAAAACAGAACATCATGGATTAACATTACTCTAACAATAATCAATTTAGATTGGTCTAATGGTCAGTTCACTAATTTGCTTGCTAAAGCAAATGATAACACTCCTTATGCATATAGTAATTCATTAGTCAGCGACAGACTTTTAAATTGAGTTCAAATTCATAGTTGATTAGTCTTCGATCTTTTGGGTTAGGGAATATCATGGATAGCAAAAAAAATACTATTCTAATGATTTAGTCGCACAAAAAAAAAATCTAAATTAATATACTTGAAATGAGAGTATAATTAATATTCTTGAAACTATAAAGAGTGTAATTAATTTTAAAGAATATTTATAATTTTAAATATGTAATTATATGGTTCAATATTGAAAAAAATATGCTTCAATATTTATAATTGATATTATATATAAAACATACTATATGAAATAATATAATATAATATAAAGTTATTAAAGTTACATGTTAAACTTATTAATCCAAAAAAACTTATAAAAATACTATATAAATCTTAGATTTTTAATGAATTTATTATGTATTTATTAAAAAGTTAAAAAATTTGTATTAATAATAATAATCTTAAAACACATCTTAATTAAACTCTTCCAAATATCATATGAATATTTTAAAAGTTTAGAAAGTAATTAATTTAATATTAGGTAATATGTTAAATTTTTTATTCTTTTTATCAATGGATAATTGAAAAAAATTTACTAAGAATTCCTTTATTAATCCTTTAGCAAAAATAAGTTAAATTAGTATTATTACTATTCAATTAAATTGTAGAAGCGGAAGAAGAAAAATATTGCAGAAAGAGTTGATGAAAGAATGCAGCAGTGACGCGTTAGAAAGCTCTTAGGCAACAATGAAAGTGAATCAGAGTCAGAGAAGGTTCTAAGTTTCTAACCTTTAGGATACATTGTGCTAAGTGCTAACTATATATATACTTACTATGCTCACTATTTTAACTAATTAGAATAAAACTATTTGCGAGTACTAACTAAAGAATGAAACGAACATTCAGTTTCCTCCAATAATTACTATAAATTAATTTAAAATAAAATTTATTAGAAAGTTCTTTTTATATTTTAACAAATTTTAAGAAGTTAAATTATGAATTGAGTGATGATTTTTTTTTTTTAACATTATGACATATTTTATTACAAGTTTATAAAAAGATTAGTATGTTCTATAGTATGATATATAATTTTTTTTATTTAAAGTTTGGTAAGTATACATCAATATTTCATATTGAATCACTTATTTAATAATATAATTAATACATATTTAAAATTATAAATATTATTTAAAATTAATTAATCTTTCCAATTTCAAGAATATTAATTATACATGTTCTTATTTTAAACATGTTAATTACATATGTACTTTCATTTTTTTTATTTTAATTATAACCATTCGTTTAGATCTAATGACTATAATTGATTTTTTTTTATTTTTCACATAAAAATATTTTTTTCTTTAGATAACATCTCTCGGCAAAATTACCACGTATGAAATTGAGTACAATTTTGCAAAGAAAATGTATATGTAGGTTAAAAAGTTTATATACACCGCAATTATATGCACATGAGTATAATATGTACATATTGAGTTAAATTATCATCATTTGATATGTATATCATTGATAATTGATGTCCAAATCTTTATTCATGAAGTAGCAGAATGGTTTAATAATTACTAAAATGAGAAGTGAAATTTGTATGACATGAGAATTATCAAGGAAAGCTGTTTGATAAATGAGTAATATTGAATTGGATTATACTGAGATGTGAAATATGGATTTCGTTCACGAGTGAGGAAGCCATTGAGTATTTTTTTTTTTTTTTTTTTGACATACTACAACACAACACACACCACACTCACTCACACATACTAGAAATTCTCTTTTTCCACCAAAGAGAGTCGAACCTGGTGTGGCACACTTAAGAGGCAAACATACGAGTTAAATATCAGATTGGCCCCTGAAATTTGGGGTATTGATTAAATTGGCCTCCGAAATTCACTTAACATCAAAATAACCCCTGACTTTTGAAGTTGTGGCTCGCGTTGGCCCTTCTGTTAGCTTCCGTCAAAAATCTAATGACGTGGCCGTTAAATGTGCTACTGTGAACATTGTTAAAACGACACCGTTCAACCCTTTCTCTTCTCTCTTCCTCTTCGCTTGTTCTTCTTCTTTCTTATCAGAGAATTTCTGTAGCAGCAAAATCGATGGCCATAAGCGACGCGGAATGACATTCGAAGGGTGGGTGAGAGAACTAAACCCTTCAATCGTAAATGCTCTATTATGTGTTTTTTGGTTAGCAAAAATTTTTTTTATTCAGTTTTCTACAATATTTTTGACTTAGGATTCATGAAAATCTGTTTAAGTTTTGGGGTTTGATCGAATAATTCTTCTGTTTACTTAGTTTTCATCTTTTTAAAGCCTCTTTTCTAGGAGCATGCTGAATTTCTGTATCCTTTTGTGTTTGGAGTAAGGTATCGATCAATTTGTGTGTTATAATTGTTGAACCTTGTATTTATCGTGTTGTTTTGGTTTTAAACTTACTCTAATTTTCAATTTTATTTTTATATCTAATTTGATAGTTATCCATATGTCATTTGATAGTTATCCCTTTATTCTATGACATTTACTGCTTTGAAAATTCAGTACATCTATTAATGTATCTAGATATAGTTATGAAAGTAGTGAATTTCCAAAGCTACAAATGTTGTGGATTTGAGGGAGTACCTTCTAGTGTAATGAAGAGAACTATGTCTTTTTTTCATCTTTCAGTGGCAATTTGGTCAAAATTTGCTTAGTTATATATATTACATGCATGACCTGCTGAAATGAACTAAGGGTTATAACTCTGTCTTGTACAAAATTCTTTTGTATGCTATAGCCATGCCATGTTAGATTTTGATCGAGACAATAGTGAAGTATGTAAAGAGTTCTAATTGAATTGGTTTCATGCTTTCTTTGAGTTTGCCAGTTTGCCTTGACTTGTTATGGGAGCCTTTTTAGATATTTACCTTGGTTTGCATAGGTTTCCTAATGCACCAGGGCTTTGATTTATCCTATTTACGGTGAAGGAGAACTACTACAAGCTTTCTGTCGTCATGCTGCCATCAAAGGTTGCATTTATGTAAGTTCCAGTAGATTTAATAATGCTTCTGTGTATATTAATGTTTCTTGTTTGTATATCTTTCATCGATTTTTATTTTGCTGCATTTTTAAGTGATTCACATTCCTCCCCCCCCCCCTCAACACACGCACCCTTGAATTAACACACAGACCTCCTTACCCACACACAAAGCAAAGAAGTTATTTTGTATGGATTATTGCCATGATTCTATCTTTTTTGGGTCAGCTTGAAATTCATTTATCTTCTCTGTTCTTGATAATAGTTGGAATTTCTCTTATATTTGGTTGGGAAACTAAGAGATACTGTTTACTCTTTTGCTGCTTTCATGTTTTAAAAAAATATTATGTGATTTTTTACATATTAAACCTTTTGATTAGGTTCTCAGGATGCCAGTTACTTTTCTGTTTATGGATAAGGTGCAGAAATATATCTTTGTATTGTACTTTGTAATACATTTCTATTAGAAGAGATGATTTGAAGAGATTGGTCAACTTTAAGTGCTGAAATTTGGCATTTAGGTTTCGAATGATGGGTTTTTGTAAGCATGTAGGGGCTAAATTGAACCCATGAATCAAATTTGCTACATTATTTAATTGTCACATATCCTACAAGACAACTGTCAAAATAAGTGGCGTCCAGTGTGGTCAACTTAACGGCCAGATCAGTTTTTTTTTATGGAAGGGCCAACAAGATTCACGGCTTCAAAAGTGAGGGGCTAATTTGATGCGACTCTTTCGGAATTAATTTAATAAAAACTTCAAATTTCAGGGCCAACCTGATATTTAATTCCTGATTTACCATTGGGATACAAGCCTCAGCCACATTTTTTTTTCTTTGTCTACAATTGATTTTTTCCTTTCTTATTTTTTCTTTCCGTATAGTTTTTTTCCATCTTTTCTTCGGCCAACAAAAAAAGTTCATTCCCTCCTTTGTTTCGAATCCCATTTTTCAAATACCAACACCCCCATAACACGTGAGTCTATCCTAAAGCTACCAAGAAAAAAAGCCCCAGTTTAAAGTTTTCTGCCCACAAGAGAAAAGATCCATCAAGCACACTTTCACTAATGATTAGATTAGCTAATCATTCTGTTATGGAGACATAATCACATCCGTTCACTCATAACCTAATATTCATGCCGGTTCCTCATCATGGTAGGCCCACAAATCTAACCTCTCATCAGTAACCACCTGTCTTACGGAAATTACCGTCTATACAGTCTGTATAGACCATGTGCATTCGGTATATTAAATTTAGGTGGATTGTTAAGCTTTAATGAAAGTGGGTTCTTTCTTCTTTTTTTTTTTTTTTGTAAAGGTTTGGGTGTCAATGGAATCGCATAGCTCCTGGGCTAGAAGTTGGGCTAGAAATGTCTTCATTGAAATTTTGTATGGGCTTCACAATGCCAAGGTTGGCATCATTGTTTGATAACAAAAAGAATGGATTAATACCAAAGAAAAAAACAAAACAAAAAGAATGGATTTGAACCCTCTCGTTTATTTGGAAGTACTAATATCGTGGTTAGTGGAGTCCTATGCAAGAATCGGTGCGGGTAGCGTTGAAAGTGAGCCGAGCTTAACTCACGAAAGTTGAGCTTAGCTCACGGCTCAGCTCATTAATAATTGAGCTTATTTTTTAAGCTCAAACTTGGCTCACCAAAAGCTCACGAGCTAGCTCGAGTTCAAGAGCCGACTCAAATAACATAAATATAATATATAATTTTATTTCAATAAATTATAATAATGTGTCACATATATAAATAATAGTAAGTAACTAATAAAAAAATTAGCCAACGACAATTAAGAATATAAAAAAAATTCAATTCATTTGTAATTATTATTTTATTCTTATTTTCAGTGTAATTAATATTGGCTAACTAATTGTTGGTTATAAATATTTTTTTAGGGTAAAGTATCGTTTTTGTTCCTAACGTTTGGGATAAGTCTCAAATATGTCTCTAACGTTTAAAACGTCCTATTTATGTCCCTAAAGTTTTGAAATTGTATCAATTTTGTCCCACCGTTAATTCTATTAGTATAAATCCCAACAATATACTCTTCCAAATGCAAAATAAATTAACTATTAACTTTCTAGAGCCAATATTTACTACAATTACACTCGAACAACTAAAAAAAGGTAAAGTTTGGGTGAGGAAGAAGAATCATCACATGTTTCTTTTCTTTTGGTCTTTATGTTGTGTTCGTATAGTGTGGAAAATAATAATGAACACGAATGAAGTGAACACGTCACTTATAATATTTTGGTGTTATAAACTAACTCATACATGTATGGCTTTGTTAGTAATTTTTATAATTGTTTGACGGTAGGACAAAATTAATACTTTTTCAAAACGTTAGGGATATAAATATGACATTTTAAACGTTAGGGACATCTTTGAGACTTACCCCAAACGTTAGGGACGAAAATGATACTTTACCCTATTTTTCTATATATAAAACATCACATTTTTATAATAAATGATC
>JASCZI010151739.1:3949-15988 GCA_036250425.1 Stylosanthes scabra | reverse complement strand
ATGAAATTGCTGAAAAGGCACAGCTGGATGCAGTGAAAGCCGAGGAGGATGTCACAAACATAATGCTTTTAGCGGAGCAAGCTGTTGCCTTTGAACTTGAGGCTACAAAACGTGTAAATGATGCAGAGATTGCCTTACAGCGAGCGGATAAGTCTGTTTCTACTTCTAATTCTGATACCATTGAATCTATACAAGTACAAGATGTTGTGGCTATTCCTGAAGAAGAGAAAGTAGTCCAAGGTTTCTCTGGTGATGTCAGTGTTGAAAGAGACGATCCTATTGATGATGAATCTTTGCTTGGCACGTTATCTTCTGAAACAGTATCTGATAAAACCAGCCAACTTCTGGAAGACATAACACAATCTGATTATATGAGTGATAACGAGAATGCAGTTCAAACTAAAAAACAAGAAATGCAGAAAGATTTGACTAGAGATAGTTCATCCCTTGCTCCCAAGGCATTACTGAAGAAATCTTCCCGATTCTTTTCTGCATCATTCTTCTCTTCTACTGAAGAAGATGGAACTGAGTTCACATCAGCGTCAGTTTTCCAGAGCCTTATGTCATCTGCGAAGAAGCAGTTGTCCAAGCTGGTGTTTGGGTTATTGTTTATGGGAGCAGGGTGCGTATGATCTTGATACATTATATTCCTTTTTGCCATTGCCTTTATTCTAAATTTTCTAGTAAGGAAGATCACATGCATCATGTGGTTGCCTTCTTACAGTATACATGGCAAAACTTAGGATGAAATTTTAGAGCTCTCTGTGCAACATTTTTTAATATTACCAATGCTCTTAGTGACTTTGATTTGAAACTGATTTTAAAGCCAACATTGGCTTTTGGAAAGGGATATATGCCCTGGTATGTTGGCAGCTTTGTTTGAGTTGTACTGTATTTTTTATTGGAAAATATATCGTGCCTTCTTGTTATGTTATATTAAATGCAAGGTTTAGTATGAAGACTTACCATATTAAACAAGTGGTGGATTTTTACTGCAGGGTTGCCTTCTATGCCAATAGAGGAGAAATGACTGCTCAGCTACTTCAGCAGCCAGATGTTATGGTGACCAGTGTTGATGAAGCTTCGAGTAGTGCAAAGCCATTGATTAAGCAACTAAAGAAACTCCCCAAGAAAATAAAGAAAATTATTGCATCATTACCTCAGCAAGAGGTTTGTCTTCCAACCTTCTTTTCTTTTCATTCATGTTCAATTTTATAAATTTTGTGGCTGTATATGATATTTATCTCAGGTAAATGAAGAAGAAGCCTCCCTCTTTGACGTGCTATGGTTATTACTTGCAAGCGTTATATTTGTGCCAATATTTCAAAAACTTCCCGGAGGTAACTAAGTTGTGACGTTCTATTATTGTTGATTTGCACCATCAGATGAAGTATATTTGCTCTTTTTATGTGGTATTTAGTTATTATATGATTTGGCACAAAACTCATAATTTGCATAAATAAAACCTTGATGCATGAATTTCCATTTTTTCTTTGTCAGGGTTCTATTTCTTTATGGCATTGCTTGTTAAATAAATAAGTTATGGCAATTGATGAAACTGTATTGGTTGTTAAGCAGAATTTTTTCATTTCAATAGAACTTGGTTCTCTGGAAGTGTTTTAAAACACATATTATACAATTGGTTGGTTGATATTCTTATATTGTGATGCTTATCATATGCCCTATTATGCAACAATGTTTAGGCAGCCCCGTTCTTGGCTACTTGGCTGCTGGAATCTTAATTGGGCCTTATGGTCTCTCTATAATTCGACATGTTCATGGGACAAAGGCAATTGCTGAATTTGGTGTTGTTTTCCTTTTATTCAACATTGGCCTGGAGGTGGGATTTCCTATAAATTCTTATTCTTCTTAACTTTGACCATCAAGCATAATAAGAAGATTTGAACTGAAGTGCTGAATTGCTTTGTTGTGTCAGCTCTCTGTTGAAAGACTTAGTTCAATGAAGAAATATGTCTTTGGATTAGGCTCAACACAGGTGGTTGGGAAATTCCAAATTTCCATCATACTGTTATTTGCCTCAAGCTATTATTGATAATTGAGTAATTTATTAGCTGATGATTATTTGCATGTACGAGTGAATACAGGTTTTGGCAACTGCTGTAGTTGTCGGCTTGGTGGCTCGTATTTGTGGCCAAGCTGGTCCTGCTGCTATTGTCATTGGGAATGGCTTGGCATTATCATCGACTGCTGTTGTTCTGCAGGTAAATAACTTTACTATTATATGTTTTGCTTTTCTTTTTTATCCAAAAAAAACTTTTGAAGAGTTTGAAATTGGAACTTTTGGTATAATTTCACATGCTACAATCAAGTTTCTATTCAATTTTCTGCCATTTCTTGGGAGGGAGAATCAATTTTAAAACTCTACTTTGCCCAAGTAATTGCAATTTTCTTCTTGCAGCTCCCATCTGCTGATTTAGTGTACTAATACCCATTAATACTTATTATTACCTAATAAAGCTTGATGTAGTTGTAACTTGTATTAGATATTGCTTGATGAAAGCTGCTCATCCGAGTTAAATATATGCTGCAAAATACTATGTTTTATCTATCTTCTTTTCTGCAATTTTTGGTCATTGCCACACCGTCATAATTTCAGTAAACTTTTTAAATAGGTGTTGCAGGAGAGAGGTGAGAGCACATCACGGCATGGACGAGCTACATTCTCTGTTTTACTTTTTCAGGTTAGATTATAGTTTGTAACTTGGCTATATATCTAGAGACTGCAGGAACTATTACTAAATGATTTACTACAGGATAAGATGTAATTTTTTATGATATATTTCTTCTGTTCAGGATTTGGCAGTTGTGGTTTTGCTGATACTTATTCCTCTAATTTCACCCAATTCTTCCAAAGGAGGGGTAAGATTTTTTTAAGCATTGTTAGTCTTGAAGTATCTATTCGTGATTGGAAGACCATACTGTGGTCATGATAGTTATGGCACATGAATAACTTCCATGGATTCCTTTCAAAGTATGAAGTATGAGACTGTTTATGCCTTTGAGATGTACAAGGTGTGGTTGGTATAACCACATTGGATGATGACTAAGATCTGTTGTTTGTTATTCCTCCACTTCCATGGATCTTAATGTGGAACCAATAATTCTTTTTAGGACCTACAGTAAATTGATATATTCTTTTAGAAAAGAAAATTATTTAAAATATGCTTTGAAATATTCTTTTTAGGACCATACACGTTTTTACATAGCCGGTCCCAAGCCTGGATAAACGAGGAGGGTTGTTTGGCCTGTGACAGCCAACGTAAAACAGTGTTGCATCTCCATACATGGCCAAGGCGCAATGACTTCTTTTTGACCATGTACGGTTGTGTTAGGCCTACGACAGCCAACGTAAAACAGTGTCGCATCCCAATGCATGGACATGACGCAATGGCGTTTTGATCCATGTAGCCGACCCCACCTAGTGGAAGAAAGGCTTAGTTAAGAGTTAAGAGATGCTTTGAAATGGTCAAGATAGTCTTCTTTCTAATTAAAGTAAATTCATATATGTTGATGATGGCAAAAATGTTAACATGACCTTGCTTTACGCTTATATAACAATTTTTTTTCCATATGTATTCCCTGCTATTGTTCTTTGTTTTCATGGTAAGTATGATAATCTGTCTCTAGGTTGGTTTTCAAGCCATCGCTGAAGCTCTTGGATTGGCTGCTGTTAAGGCAGCAGTTGCCATTACTGCCATAATCGCAGGTGGACGATTGGTAAGTGGTGCGTTGAACTGAGGTGTAATATCTCTCATCAACATGATTTATGTTATATTTATGCAATTCTAATCTCGATAGGAAATATTATATTCTCTTGTCCCAGTGATAAAGTAAATCTGTTTTGTTTTATCTTTGTAATCTTTCATTTGAAAGAATTCCAATTCATCTAAGTTTGTTCACTTGTTGATAATGCATTAATCCACCAGTTTTCATGATTGTGATCTTTCGTAGCACATTCAGTTTTTCATGATGGACAGAAGTTACAATGAGATGAAATACATATACGTAATATAATGCTTATATTACTAGATATGGTTTTTGCCTTTAATTATTGAACATAAGATTGGTGTAAGCTCTCTGTACGATTTTCTGAGTCTAGTGACAATAAATGGAGCGGCTAGTCTTATTGTTCTGGGGGTTCATTTAAAGGCATCTTATGGTTCATGGTTGTATGTTACGTACCCAAGCAAGAACGAAATAGAAGCTTCCAATCCAAATGGGAAGCTAATTACTCCTCTGCCCTTGCACTATAGTAGAAGGAAGAAAATGACGAAGGGGAATATTCAAGTAACCAGCCTACCAGGTGGCAGTGGTAGTGGGGAAACGTGAGAGAGGATCCGGTGAGAGGATTCTAACAGAATTGAGAATGGTTGGAGTGAGGAGAGTATAAGTACTAGAAGAATAGAGAGCGAGGATGGACTTTTGGGTGAGAATTGAGGCATAGGCTAGGAGAGTTTGAGGCTGGCTCTTACACATACAGCCCTTATCAATTTCCTTCTTGTTCTTGTATTCTCATTACCATTTTCCGCACCAATATCAGTACTAGGGTGAGAATTATCTTGTTCCACTCTTCTATTCTGTTCTCTGTATTCTGTGATGCTGCTGTGTGTGTTTTTCCCTGTGCAGATACCAGTTGTTACATTGTAGTTAATTTGCATGTGATTATGCTCTGTACTAAAAATCCTATGCCACTTTGCAGCTCCTTCGACCAATATATAAGCAGGTTGCAGAAAATCAAAATGCCGAAATATTCTCGGCTAACACACTACTCGTTATTCTTGGGACCAGTCTTCTTACAGCCAGGGTATGTGGTCGCCTTATTGCTTTCACTTTATCCTTTCATTTGGTTTTTTAACCTTGATCTTGTGGTTTGTGGTTTTTTTTGTTTGTTGTTTTCTTAGTAGTAGAATCAATGTTCATGCTGCAACAAGACTGTGCTATCTATGATAACTGGCCTTGTCTGGCGACTTATTGCTTTGACTGTTTGGTTTAATTGGTTCTCTGATAACTGGAATAAGACTGTGCTATTAATGATAACTGTGCTTTGACTTGCCATGTTGCAATAAGACTGCTAACTATGATAACCTTCAACTGTTGTGGTTTAATTGGTTCTCTGATAACTGGACTTGTCTGGCCGACTGAACAACTACTGTGTCTTTGGTGATTTTTGTATGCATTATTAGATTAATTATTCCTATATTAAGTTTATTGGATATGCTATCATCCACGCAAGTTGTAAATGCTCAAGCCATGATTGAACAAAATATTTTATTCTTCCAAGATATGTTGATAAAAGAAATAATGCACGAAAAAAAAAAAAAAATCACTTCATGCTGTGCACAAACACATTTCTTGTTCAGCCATGATCTGAGACATTAAATGATAACTGGTTCCATTGATCAGTTTTTGGGTTGGTAGTTTTCAAAATATTTAGGTTTACGTCCATTATGATTAATCTATTATTCTCCAATGTGAATTTTACTTCATTTTCCCCCTTTTACACAACAGGCAGGGCTTTCAATGGCATTAGGAGCATTTTTGGCTGGTTTACTACTGGCAGAAACTGAATTTTCGTTACAGGTTGAATCTGATATTGCTCCATACCGTGGCCTTCTTTTGGGGTTATTCTTTATGACGGTAGGTGCTGAATATTGAACTTAACAAATTTATCGGTTGTATTGGTTCTATCTGTTCTCAAAACAAATAAATAATTTTCTTCTATATATAAAACAACAAAGCCTTATCCCACTAGGTGGAGTCGGCTACATGGATTAAACGATGTCATTGAGCTCTATGATATATCATGTCTACTGAATGTCTTTGTTCCATGTCATGAAGATTCGACTAAGCTTTTATGTTGGCTGTCGAGGGCCTAACACAACCCTCCTTTATCCGAGCTTGGGACTGGCTTTGTAACATAGGCAGAATTTTTCTTCTTCTATATATGTATGAATAATATTCATGAGAATCTTCGGAAGCTGCAGAATAGCCACTTAAGAATTCTTGATAACAAATGATAATGCTAGCATCAATGTTGCCAATGTATTAATGATGATTGCATGACTTTTTGCACCTTTCAGGTTGGAATGTCAATTGATCCAAAACTTCTTGTTTCAAACTTCCCAGTTATCACCAGCACACTGGGACTGTTAATATGTGGCAAGACTATCTTGGTTTCTGTCATCGGTAAAGTCTTTGGGATTTCTATCATTTCTGCCATAAGAACTGGCCTTCTTCTCGCTCCTGGTGGAGAATTTGCATTTGTGGCTTTTGGTGAAGCTGTTAATCAGGTTTTTGTCCTCAAACATGTTTCTTCTACAAGAGTAGTGTGCTTTATAAATCATATTTTACTCCAGTCTCCAAGCCTTCTTATTCATGTAAAAATGAGTTTGCGTAACAAATGGATGATAATAGGTGCTAGCTAGGCTAGTATACGATAATTTTGTCTCTCCTTTTTATTGTTATTTTGCATGATATGTGTTAAGAATTTTGCGATTTAATAATCTGTTGTATTTTCTTGTTTCCTGGAATTTATAGATTAATGCTATCTTAAGATGAAGGTTTAGGTGCATGCTTCATGCTTGAATGATTTCCTATTATTGCCTATGAGTATCTCTAGAAGGATCAGAGTCATAGGATTCTATCTCTTGAGGATTTTGCATTTCTGTTGCCAGGGGGTGGAGGATTATAACTTGTTAACGAACTATTATTTTTTTCTGTTAATTCTGCAGGGCATAATGTCTTCTGAGATGTCTTCTTTGCTGTTTCTTGTTGTGGGCCTGTCAATGGCCATTACGCCTTGGTTGGCTGCAGGAGGCCAGCTTATTGCTTCCCGTTTTGAGCAGCACGATGTTCGAAGTTTATTACCTGTAGAAAGTGAGGTAGAACCTCTTTCCTTTGAATAGGTCTTCAGCAGTATCTATGACGATACTTTCTCATCCTTGCATACAGAGGGATTAGTACATTGTATATCATTTTAGTATAAGGTTCCTAGTTAGTAGATTTTCTAGAAGAATTTCTTTCATTACTGGTAAATGGTGGATTCAGTTAAACCGTAAGAGTTCGCCCTTCTGTTATTTTATATTTTTATTTTTATTTTAATCTAGAGTGAAAGCTGTTATTAAACTTACTTTTGACTGGCCTCCTTTACAGACAGATGATCTGCAAGATCATATTATCATTTGTGGGTTTGGGCGAGTTGGCCAGGTAAATTATGGCCTTATTTTTTTGTTAATTGGTTGAAAACTTGAAATAATAGATAATGTGTAAAACTTCACATCTTTGTTATTTTCAGATCATTGCCCAACTTCTTTCTGAGAGACTTATTCCTTTTGTTGCACTAGATGTGAGAAGGTAACAATATATAATTGAAAAATTTTATTCTTTCATGTGGAATAAATAATTAGGAAGTTGGTATTTACTTTTGAAACTTAATTGATATTATTTTGATTAAAATTATAAAAGAAAATCACAAGCATGATATTTGATATTTCTGAATTCAGCATCCCTTAGATAGGAAACGTCATATGAAATAAACTTGTTATTCTATTTTTGTTAATATACACAGTGATAGAGTGGCAGTTGGACGTGCCCTGGATCTGCCAGTATACTTTGGCGATGCCGGTAGCCGAGAGGTAGGGCACACTGATTAAGTGTTTGAGCTTGCGTATTAGCTCATTAATGTGTTCTTTATTGACTTTATTTCTATTTTCTAATGGATGAGTAGGTCCTCCATAAGGTTGGGGCCGAAAGAGCATGTGCTGCAGCAATCACTCTAGATACACCTGGTGCAAATTATAGAACCGTTTGGGCTCTGAGCAAGTACTTCCCAAATGTGAAGACTTTTGTTCGTGCTCATGATGTTGATCATGGATTGAATTTAGAGAAGGCTGGAGCTACTGCTGTAATATTCCGAAGCTTAGTCTAATTTATTGCATGTTTAGCAAAATTGAAAGCAAAACAGGCTATTATAACTTTCTGTTACTTGCAGGTTGTTCCAGAGACCTTAGAACCTAGTCTTCAACTAGCAGCTGCTGTATTGGCTCAGGTAATTCTATCTTCATTACTAACCTATTTTTAGAGCATATATATCGCCTACGGAAAAACCATTTTTATGTGCTTCCAACAATATATTGTTATTAGTAGTATGTTTAGTTATGACAGACATATTCTTTCTGCATAAATAACTTAGTAAACAGTAAACATTTCCTAGAAATATTGAGTATCTGTTATGCTGTATTGCATGGTAAAGTTTGACTCTATCTCACTGACAATACTATAGCTGTTCTCAAAATTGCAAGATGCAAATAAATGAAAATGTAACTGAGATTTGTTCACTTTAAGCATTGTTGGACTCTAATCACTCAAAAACAACACTGGTATATTTCTTACTAGTTCATGAGATTACATCCTGATGGCCCGCTAATGCATCGAGAGGTATGATCTTTATTGTTCTAACCATTTCTCCTTTTAGGCCAAGCTTCCGACATCAGAGATTGCAGCAACAATAAATGAGTTCAGATCCCGCCATCTGGCTGAGCTCACAGAGGTACACTTCCCTCGTAAACCCTTGCCAAAATAGATAAATAAAAGAAAAAAGAAAAAAAATCTGTAACTTGTGTTGCTCTTGTATAGTTGGTGTTTGATGGTTTTTTATTTTTATTTTTAATGCATGTGTGTTTTTTTCAGCTTTGCGAAGCAAGCGGAAGTTCTCTTGGCTATGGATTCAATAAAATTATGAGCAAACCCAAATCTCAATCACCGGATTCACTTGATGATGCTCAAGTCTCTGAAGGGACATTGGCCGTATGAGGGTAACCCTAACCCCATAGACAAAATTAGAATGCAAAAGTAAACAAACTTTTAGGAAAAAGAAATAATTGTTAAAAAAATGTGTATAGGAAATTGATCATGTTCCAACACTATGTACAGAAGTATAGCCGCGGATAGAAAAAAAAGTAGCAGTAGTTTTATCTTATTGCCATCTTTTTTCTTTTACAAAAAATTTTGATTCAGGAACCTCTAAAATTTGTTGTTGTAAGTGGCATCTTCATGAAGTTTCATTTTATTTGCGCCGCTTGCGGAACATCTGTAAGATGGGAATATAATATATCTCCATTCTTTATGAAGAGTATGCCATTTTACTAGGGAATAATGCAAAGCAATGAACAATCGGTAATGAAGAAACGTATTTTATGTCCTAGACGTCAAACTGAACGAAAAATGTTCAGTCTCAGTATGTTGCATCATGGGTGTAAGCTTTTGATTGTACTGCGAGTTTCCTGTTTTTTTTTTGGTCATTGATTGTCTGCGAGTTTAAGTTTGATGTACGGATGTTATGGGAAGTAGATAATGTATTTGTAACGGTTGACATGAAAGATGTGGACGATGTCCAACAATAAGGTGCTCCTCTGAAATGTGAAAACCTTCCCTTCTCTGAAAATCCACCAAGCAGCAACCTTTAGAGGGGTGCGGCTGCCTTACAAGACTCCTGCGGCGGCGGCCCTCCCTCACCTCCTCTACTATCCTCACACTCACCCTCACCATCCTCCTCTATCCCCACCACCTCCTTCCAACTCTCATCGTGTCATTGCCATCTTCTGCTTCCTTACACCATAGGAACTTTATCGCTGGCCTAGGATCTTCGTCGCCGGCGGCCTTATGTTCCTGATTTGAACCAACTCTTCTCTCTCTGTCTCCCTCTCCCCTTTTCATCCCCTCTTCATCTCACCACCACCTACTGTCACTCGCAACGCTTCTGTTAACCACACTTCCACCATTATCTCCACCATCCTTCACCCCCACAGCCAAGGATGTCAAACGGGCGGGCTGGGCCTAAATGGGCTAGCCCATTTAAGTCCGGTTTTATACGGGCTAAAATTTTTCTAGCTCGACCCATTTATGGTCAGCCCGACGGGTAAACGGGTTGACTCGTTTAATTAATTATTATTTTTTTTAAAAAATAAATAAAAATTTTAATTTTTAATTTAAAAAAATTACTTTTGAAAAAAAAAATTCCTTTTTTAGCCAAAAAAACTTTAGAAAAAACAAAATTTTTTAGTTGATGAATCGGGTTTTTGGGTGGAATACGAGAAAATATAATAAAAAAGTGCTATTTTTTAAAAAAATAAAAAATAAATTAAATAAACTGGCTGGCCCGTTTAGCCCGCAGGCTAGCCCGTTTAAGACCGAATTTTTTCGGGTTAAACGGGTTAGCCCATTTAAGCTCGGATTTTAAAAGGTCTGGGCTAAGAGACAAAAGCCCGCCCATTTAGACGGATAAACGGGCTGACCCGACGGGTTTGGCCCATTTTGTCGGCCCTAAATGGTAGTGTGTAGTGTCTAGCCTCCTTTGTGCTTCAGCTACTCTCCCTTTATATAGAGTGAATTTGGGCTTCAAAGAGGCTTGACCTAGGCCCAAAGACTTGAAATTCCACTTCTAGCCTTCAATTTGGGTGCTGCCAAGGTGCAGGTTGCGCAAGCAACATCATTCGCTGCGCAAACAACGCTGCTAGCAACAGCATGTTGCGTGTGCAACCTTAATTGTTGCGTGCGCAACATCTGTTTTTTAGCTAGTTGTTGCTTGTGCAGCATTAAAGCTGCGTGAGCAACATTCCAAGTTGCTTGAGCAACAGGCTAGCAACTCCACTAGCAACATCCTTTCCTTCTTGGTTTCTCTTCATGAATCCTTTGCTTCCAATGCTCTCTTTAGCCTTTCCAAGCATTTCTCAATCCCTAAAATCCTGAAATACACTAGCAAACATATCAAGGTACCAAGAGGGATGAGATTATATTAATTTCACTCAATTCTAAGGCTAAATTAGCATGTTTATCAATCTTAGAACAATCATGGCAAAGGTTCACAAGCATGGTTATTCACAAGCAATTATGTGGTTTTAGGTTGATAAACCCATCAAATATAACACATTTTATCATGAAATATGGGTTCATCAAAATACCCCACACTTAAAAATTAGCATGTCCTCATGCTCAAGTGAATAAAACCAAGTGGTGAATGGAATTTTTTAAACTTTACAAAACAAATTCAAGAGTCATAAAGTGGAGAATGCACAAGGATCAATCTTATGGATGACATGACATTCAAAGAGGGATTAGATAATCATGTGCAAGAGTGTGGGCAAAAGTATTACAGCAAATACTACCCTAAAAAACAGTTAAGCCCAAAAGGATTTAAACTTGTCTTACACCATAAGGAATGTTCTTAATCAAAGAAGAGAGCTTAAGAACCCTTACCGGATGTGTATACACTCTATTCACTCAAGTGTCTAGGGTCAAAAACTCTCAATTCCTTTCTATTCTTGCTTTTCACAAATTAATTTTCATTTAACCAATCAACATCAAATGTATATATTGGTGCAACATCAAGAGGGCTTTTCATGGTTGTAATGGGGCCAAGGTGAAGGTAGGAATTCATATTTGGCTAAGTGAGCTTGAAGACTCGAATCTTAGATTACTAAAAGATGCACCTAGCTCTCTCTTTTTTTCACTCTAACCCAATGTTTCTCAACCTTAAGACTCACAATACAATTTGAAGATACATGTGATGCATTTTTCCTATAATGAATGATTATGGCATATGCACTTGCTTATTTGGTAGCTTTTGTTTTGCTACTTTAAAGTGACAAAAGACTTTTCTTTTTCTTTTCTTTCTATTTTCTTTTCATTTTTCTAATTCCTCTTTTTTTTTTTTCTTTCTATTTTCAAACATATTTTCTTGTCACTTTTCTCTTTTCTTGACAGCTTGTGCAAGTGTAAATGCCTATGACATATATATTTTCATGCATACATGTACTTTCCAAATGCCTTAAGATATACCTTCTTTTGATTAACACATAATTCAGTAGACGTGGGCCAAACGTGGCCTATCCATGCTCACCCAAGCCTTCCCAAGCTAGCTCAAGTCACGTTTGGACCATGTTTCCAACGTGGGCCAAACGTGACTCAACAGAACCCTGGAGCATCATCAGCAGCAAGCCACGTTTGGACAAAGTTCCAGAT
>JASCZI010151738.1:5983-16114 GCA_036250425.1 Stylosanthes scabra | reverse complement strand
GACCAGCAGTTGCTTGTATTGTTTATAAAGCACTTCTTCATTGGAGATCCTTTGAAGCTGAGAAGACACATATATTTGATAAAATTAGTCACACCATTCGATCATCAATCGAGGTAGAATCTTCCAAGAACTCTAATAGCTCTAAAGATTTAGGAATTCTAGGTGAGTTACGATTTTATATCCTGGCAGAATAAAGAAGGAATCAATGATCTAGCATATTGGCTTTCAACAACTTCAACACTTCTGTTTTATCTGCAATGCACACTCAAAGTCAGCAATACAACCAAGGCAGTGTCGCGCAATCGAAACTCCCCTGCCACTCTATTTGGGAAAATGGCACAAGTAAGCTTGTTAGACTCAAATTTCCTTGTATTATTACATCAATATAAAGAACTATATCGGTTCTTGATTATACGAAATCAGGGTTTACGTTCATCTTCATTGGGCATGGGGATTTCAAGTGGCTATAGTGGAATGGTGGACAAGCTCAATGACCAATCTAAAGTGGAAGCCAAGTACCCAGCAATTCTGTTTAAGCAACATCTGACTGCATATGTTGAGAAGATATATGGAATGATCCGTGACAGTTTAAAGAAGGAGATCACCCCATTCTTGAATCTGTGTATTCAGGTAAATGAAAATCATCATTTTCAAGAAAACCTTATATAAGAATCTAGTAACTCCTTAGGAAATTAAATTAAAGAATTAACAAAAGCTTCCAAATTACAACATGGGATTTGATATGGGATGATCTGATGAATCTTTTATCACCATTGACAGGCACCAAGAGCCATAAGAACCAGATCAATAAGAGGGTCATCAAGAAACATCCATTCAAATATACTTGCAAAACAACAGGCATTGCACATGCACTGGAAAAGCATTGTCAGCAAGTTAGATGAAATCTTGGGTGTACTATCTGATAACTATGTAAGTATGAAGTCGTACTCAATATTCTTCTTTCTTGGGTTACACTCATCAGAGAAAAGATCTCACAATATTCTGCGATCTTGCGTATTCAGGTCCCTTCCATGATAACTGGGAAGATATTTAGTCAGGTTTTCTCATTCATGAATGTCCAACTCTTTAACAGGTTAGAATATTTTCCTCAATTTCTCTAAGCATATTAGAGTAGTAAAAACTGATTCAATTTATAATGTAAGTTCTCCTAATGCTATGAACATGATTGTCTCTCAGTTTGTTGCTTCGTCGTGAGTGCTGCTCGCTTAGCAATGGAGAATATCTGAAGGCAGGTTTGCATGAGTTGGAACTGTGGTCTCTCAAAGCAACAGATCAGGTAAAGTTTAGATATTTTTCCATAAACTATGGAAAGCCTAAAAAGGAAAGAAGCAAGAACAAGAGACTCATTTTCTATGTATCTTTTACACTACAGTTTGCAGGGTCATCTTGGCATGAACTCAAACAAATACGCCAAGCCGTTGGATTCCTGGTACACAATCTGATTAAGATTCAGAGAATACACTCTTTTCCTTTCCCTCTATTCAATTCTTAAAAATTTTATTGCTTCATTTATGCAGGTCTTGCATCAAAAGGCTCACAAATCGTTGGAAGAGATCACCAATGAACTCTGCCCGGTAACTTGACTAACTCATCCATCCAACACATCAATATGCTCAAACTTAAAGACTTCCATTAAGGATGATATCTATAAGTATGGGTTAATGGTCAAATTATTTCTTGAAAGATGATTCTCCAAAAGATTTTATCAATCATACTAGTCCTAAAAAAAAATTAAAATTAATCAAGTTTTCCCTTCACTCACTCTATTAATAGTTTACTTAAATGATAGATGATGTGATGCGTTATCTAAATCCAATTATTGGACATTGGCCAGATATATTTATAAAAATCTATCAATTTGGTCTTAAATCGCAGAAGGACTTTGATTAGTTTAAATTTTCGAGGAATAATTTGATTGATAAAATCTTTAAGGGACGGATTAAGAATTTGACCGTTAGCCCTTATAAATAAACTCTAAAGTCAAATGGTTAAAAGTTCCAAGGAAAAATGGAGTTATTCTAATTCATGTCAATATATATAACCTATCATTTCTTGATATTTTTCTTTTCCCTATATCAGGTGTTAAGTATTCCACAAATATATCGTATTGGAACTATGTTTTGGGATGACAAATATGGATCTCAAGGATTATCTCCAGAAGTAAGTCCTTGTCTCTTTTATTAGCACATAAAAATGTGGCTCTAATTCTTGTTTGTGCAATTTTTTCTTTCACTAGCTTTCATTGTCATTTTAAGTTGAACACTTGCAAACATTGTTTTCTTTCAAAAGGCATAATAAACAGCAACCAAGGAGCAATACTTAAAATTTTTTAACTAATCTGCTCCAATAATCCATAGATAGGTAATAAATCTTGGGGTAGTCCAACTACACTAGGGGCAACTGACCAAATTTCAAAATGGGAAATATAATTAGAAAGTAGAAACAATATATCCTAACACCAAAAGAACTGACCCTGAATTTACCATGAGAATCTCATACTCCTACATTCTACATAAATCACAAATTAAAAACAACTGACATAACTATCGTGAGTTCATTCTGCATTAGATAACAGGAATTTTCTTCAATGGACAGAATATTCTCTATAAAAATGTTTTTTTCAAAATTTGAACTATTACCAATTAGCGTCCGAATGGTTTAAAATTCAAACCCTAATAATTTACAGGTTTAGGCTATGTTAATTTAGAACCTATCAGGCTTGTGTTGTTTGAAGTGAAGTGGAAAGAGAAGTCTAGAGGAGAAATGAAAAATGTGTTAGGATCCATCTAAAAACATTTCTCTCCTATTATGAAGAGAAATGGAAGAGAAATTGACAATCACATCAGGAAAATTAAGAATGCATTTGGTTTGCATTTCTATTTTCTGTTTTAATTTTAAGTAATTTTTTTTATACGAATTTTAAGTAATTTCCACTTACTTTTTCTCTATTTACTTCCTTCTAACTAAATATATAGACGTCTAACTAGGGTGAGAGTGAGCCAACTAGGGTTAGCTTAATTGGTGCAGATTATTCTGCTAGATTTCCTCTTCCCCATAACTTGGGTTCGAAACCTCCTTTGTAAACTAACTAGAGTAAAATAGTTAGGGATGGCAAAAATCCCCATACTCGCGAATACCCGCTCCGCGACGGGAGCATAATGGAGACCCGTTAAATCCCCAGGAGACGGGGACCCGCCCCACGAATAAACGGGATGGGATCGGGGATTGAGGTACCCACCTCATGGAGACCCGCTAAATCTCCACCACAATGAAATTACATAAAAATCTAATTAGAAAATAAATAAAATGCATAATCATATTAAAAATTAAAACAAATAAATGTGTTTGAATGTGTTTGAGTTGAATTTCACTATATTTGTATTGAAATGGTATGTTTTAATATTTTAATTTTGTTGTATTGAATTTAATCATATTATAGTTGTATTATTTGTTTTAAAAATTAATTAAAATTTAATATCCCTGAATATCCACGGATATTCGCATTCCCTGCGGGGATAAATAAATGGGACCCATGACGGGGATGGGACGGGAATGAGGCAATATTGTAAACGGGGAGCGGGGGAGGGGTCCCCGCCTCACGGATCCGCATTGCCATCCCTAAGAATGGTACTAACAAATTCTATTCAGTTTAATCATCTTAACTACATTTAACTACTTTGCTATTCAAAAGGTATAGGTAACCGATATTGCTAAAGGAACAGAACATTTAATTTAAGTTGTTGGCCGAATTTTTATTGGTTGCCTTTGTTGTTACTATTATAGATAAAGCCTAAAAGCATCTTCAAATTATTTCTTCTTATTTTGATTCTCTGTACAGGTCATAAGTAGAATGAGAGTACTTATGACAGAAGACTCGACAAACATGCCCAATAACTCATTCCTTCTTGAAGTGGACTCGAGGTAATTAATTATTAATTTGTTCTTATATGCATTTTAAACTTTGCTTTTTCCATGATCCATACCATTGCAACTCATAGATGAACAAAAATATTATATTACACATAAATTCAGTTACCAAATCAACTAGGGTGCGTTTATGTATATTATATGCATTGTTTAACTTATTTTTAACTTTTATTTTGTACTTTAACATTATTCCATACCATCGGCTAAATTTGTGTACATTTAGCATGGTTGATCGAAAAATATTTCTTGACATACAAGCTATTATATTGCATTGTTTCCTTGTACAAAATTCAGCATACCATTCTTGATGGAGGAGATGTTCCGGTCTATGAGTGACATCCGACTGTCAGATATGGAAGTGGATCCACCACCAATTCTCAGGCAAAGGTCTGATTTCCAATTCTTGTTGCAACACATTGAAAGTGATTCTCAGTAACACCTATATATTAAAAGTTTGGTGTTCATACATAGTTATTCTTTCTTATTTCTCTATTGATTTAGTTTGAGTTTGGTGTGAGGAGTGTAAATTGAGTGAAGAGATGAGGGATTGTAATTATATTTTTGTTTATTTTTTTGTTTTTGTTTTTTTTTTATCTATTCCTTTTACATTTGTTTTTGGGAAGTTCCCTATTTTTTTATTCTTCTAGGCATCTTTCCAATGAAAGGATGGCCAAAGTGAAATTTGACATTGTTGTACAATATATAACTTTTAGAAAGGAATGAAATGAAGCAAAGTTTGATTTTTGGTTTCTGTATTTGTATATTGCTATAAGAGAAAAATATCGTTGAATTATTAAATTATCGACAAAACTATGTTCTAAATTTTATGTTGTAGTTTTCTGTTTTTTCTTTCCATCAACTCAATTTCTTTGTGTTGATGCTGAGACTGAGTGTAGTGATGAGTTATTTGGTGATTTCATTTTATATACATGTATATTCTGTTGTAGGGTAGTTGTTTATGATATTTTGTTTGACTTTAACTGCTACTATAACATCACTAAGATGATAGCAATTTTTACTTGGAACTGAGAACAGTTTAGTTTAAGGTGATTTTTTCTAATTAAAATTCAAGTTATGTGTTCGTTGATGTAGCTAATTTAGAAATGTAGCTACCGACAAGAATGGATAGATAAATTAAGTGTAAGGGGGAAATTTATACTACTCCTTGTATGATGACATCTATAGAAGGGTATAGTGACAAACAATGAGATATATAACAATTCACTGATGTGTGAGAGGGGAAAAGTTAGGTAAGAAAATAGGTGAAAATGAGTAAATATTTGCAATAATTCAAGATTTTGTTTGTTATGTTCACTGCGGGAAGTATACAACCAAATTCAGATAAGTAAACAAGAATTAGATAATAAAGATAACTAAACAAGAATTAGATAATAAAGTCAAAATGGGTCAAACTCGTCGGATAAGTCCGTTTATTCGTCTAAATGGGCGGACTTTTTCATCTGAACCCGGACCGTTTAAAATTCGGACTAAATGAGCTGAGCCCATTTAACCCGGAAAAAAAATTCTGGTTAAATGTGTTAACTCGCGGGCTAAACGGATTGGTCCGTTTCTTTAATTTGTTTTTGATTTTTTTCAAAAAATAACATTTTTTCCTTATATTTTCTCATATTCAATTCGAAAATTTCATTGAGCTGGCCATAAATAGGTGGGACTAGAAAATTCTAGCCTGTATAAAATTGAGTTTAAGCCCGTTTAACCTGTGGACTAAACGGTTAACCCATAATGTGAGAATCTCTAGTAATGAATTTCAAGATTAAATAATACAACCAATCGGGAGTTGGTGTTTTTAAAGACATGGGTATTGTTTCATCAGCAATCATGTCATATTGTTAGTGATAAGTATTAGAATAATTTTTCCCTGATTACGGCTTAGCATCGTTGCATGATTAGAAATTGTAGATTTTGACAACACTCAAAACTGGTATTATCGATTGATACGTTAAGAACTCTCACTTTTGTCTTATTAACATGAGTCGTTTGAGATATGGATTGCATGTTATTCCTGCTATATATTGATTAGCATGAAATTTATATCTCTAAGTTTTTGAGCTAGAAATACGTTATTTATGAACCACTTATATATTTTCTTCTTCAACAATGTTAGATAACCAACAAAAATTCAGCTAACATCAGCCAACAACTTAAATTGAATGTTTTATTTCTTTAGCTTTCAGATGTTCTATTTCTATGTTGGTTGCTTTAGGTTTCGGATGTTCTATTTCTAAAAAAATTATGGATGTTCCACTGGCTTTCATTGTGAATGTTCTATAAACAGTAATTACCTATACTCTATTTTTGTTGATTAATCTATTAGTTAGAAAAATATTGGTTAGTTATGCTTTTACTTTCTGAGTAATGTCAGGTAACTAATAGAATATTAAGCAACAAGGAAGAAACATATCATTTAAAATCGCATGAAAACTGATTATCTGAAATGGTAGAAGACTGATCATCCAAAATGATAAAAGACAGATCATGCGAAATAATAGGAAACAGATCATTCAAAATAATAGAGAATAGATTATCTAAAATAGTAGACAACATATCATTTGAAATAATAAATAATAGATCATCCAAAATAAGCACAAAATAAATCATCCAAAATTAAAACAAAATGGATCATTATCCAACTCAACACCGTCATTCTTCGCTTCTTTTTTCTCCACTGCCGGGCATGCAGCTTCTGACACCACTTTCTTCCCAAGCATAGTGATAAATCCATATTTTATGGATGATTTTGAGCTAAAAAGAATTAATTAATCAACATAAATTCATACCAAACCCTTGATGATGTATGATTTTGTAAATTCTTTCGTAACTGTGCTTGAATTGAAAAATGCATGCTTTTGAGTTAAAAATTGTTAAATTAATTGTTTTTTATTCCATTTGATGCTTTGATATGTTTAATTAAGTGTTTCAGGGTTTAAAAGACAATGATGATTTAGAAGAAGTAAAAAAGCTTGCAAAAATGAAAAATTACATGAAGAAAAAACAAAGGAAAAATGAAAGCAAAGATCTGTGTACACAGATGAGACCTGTGTACACAGGTACCAGAATCAGCTTACTGTAACTTGTGCACACAGCTCCCATATGTGTACACAGGTGACCTGTCACATGCCACACTTAAAGTAGCACGTGGAGCATGTATTTAGGGCCCATTTTTTCTCAATTTTCAGCACCAATCAATGTTATTTGAAGCCACAATTGAAGGGGAACAACACACACTCATCACACAACAACACAACACTCATTTAGATGTCTTAGGTTATGTTCTAGTTAGTTTTTAGAGAGAGAAGCTCTTATCTCTCTCTAGAATTAGGGTTAATTTAAGTTAGTTTTAGTTTAATCTTTATTAATTATTGCAAGAATTACTCTCCATTTTCTTCTTCTTTATGTTTTCTTGTGGTTTCATTTCCTTTCTCATACTCTTGTTTACTTGTTATTATGAATGCTTTATGTTGAACTTTTAATTTGATGTTATTGAATGATTTGTCTTGTGGGTATTGTTTATTTATGATTCTTGTTGTTGCTTTTATGTTTGTTCTAAATTTAGTGATGATCAGAGATATATTTTAGCTAAATGTAAGTTAAGTTTGAACATGTCCATCATGCATTTGATTAAATGCCTAGTATAGTTTTAGAGTAGTTCACACTTGGTTTACAGTTGAGATATTGGATTCACTTGAGTCACTTTTGTGTTACTTGTTGGGTGATTGAGAGTAGTTAATTGATCTTGTTTTCACTAACGCTAATATTTTACTAATTAAATTTGTAAGTTGATTAGGACTTGTGATTGTGGTTAATTGTTTAAGTAACCTTATTTTCACTAACGCTAATCTTTTATTAAGTTTAATTACTGAGTTGGTTAGGACTTGTGATTGAGGCTAATTACGTCTAATTAGCATTCCTCAATTTGTAGAGGTTAACTAATTAGGTTGACTCTTAAATATTATTACCATAATTCTTTGTAGTGACAAGGATAGTGATCTTCAATTCTCAACCCAAGCCAAGACCTTAAATTAGTTGAATTTCAATTGTTTCTCTCTCTTTAGTTGTTAGTTAAGTTTCCTTTAATTGATAGTTAGTTTTGATTTTCTTTCTTTCAATATATTCTCCTTGTTTCTTGATTGTATTCAAAACTCCTCCTTTTATCCCATTGGTCAATCTAATTGGAACCTCCGTGAGAGACAACCCGGACCTAAACTCCCGGTTATTTACCTTTTCGAAGGTTTAAAGAATCTTCACCCTTTTTAAATTTGAATGCAAGAGGTTGGTGTTCGGAGGTGTTACAACGAACATAAACCTGATTTTGAGGATTTAAACTCCGAACGTGAATTCTTGCGCATCACATAGCATTAATCCTAGCAATCTCTTACTTGAGCTACCTAACAATCCTCCCCTCCTCTTCCCTCACCTTCATAGTAGGATCAGGAGCAAATGAATTAAGCTATCTATTTTCGAGATTGGAGATCATCTTGCGGTGCTTACCATCGCACTACTCACGACGATGCTACTGGTTGTGCTTAGTGTGCAAAAGATCATCAAATAACTTGCGAACCTTATCATGTTTGAGAATCAAACTTTGAGGTTCTAGAAATTGGAGCGAGCGTTGGGGTTGTGGAGTCTCTTATCGTCGCCACTATCAGAGAAGGTCAGTGATGATGATGAATGAGGTGTGTGCATGCTTGATAAACCCATTCTAAATGGTTTATCTTGTACCATAATTAGACAAATTATCAAACCAAACTCACTTAAATACTTGCAAATTGAGTGCATTCATGAATTGTTGTTCCTTAGGGTTTAAATTGTGAATACATGCATTTCTGGCCATATTTTACTATAGATTTAATTAATACTCTAGTTATTATGGTTAAAAAGAGCCTGTATGAGGTTAGTGTTGAAGGCTTTGGAATTTTGAGATTTAATGATGAAAATTTGAATTTAGTGAATTTTTCCTAGTAGCAAAAAGTACCTGACTGTGGAAAATCGCATAAAAATGCGTACCAGTAATTTAACTGGCAGTACCGGCATAAGTTTGTTTGGTACAGAATATGAAGAAATTATGTATATAGAAATGACAAGAAAAATATTTAGAATGAAAACCGGAACACCTATCTTTAAAATTTTGGCCCAAAGTTAAGCCAATGGGTGAAAAGACAAAAATGCCCCCACCCATTTATCGAATCACGTCACACCCTCTCTTTTACTTCCTTATTTCTTTTCTTCATTTCTGAAAGAAGGAGCTGAAAGCTCGAAGAGAAGGAAAGGGAAGAAACAAAATTACACATCCAACTTCAATCCCTCATAACTTTTGATCCGGAGCTCCGATCGTCGCACTGTTTGCGGCTACGAGAAGCTCATCTCTTCCTCTTCGATTCTATCCGATTAATTTGTTGAGTAACTCGAAATTTCATCTCACTTTGGTCACCTCAATTCTGAACACGAAAAATAGGTTTTAGGTATATTGAGATTTTTGTGATTTTGATGTTATAGGAATTCTCTAGCTTGAGTTCTTGCTAGGTTTCATCACCAATTTCAGTTGGCAAAGGTAAGAACCATATTTGCTATTGGTTCAGCCATTTTATGAAACCCTAGAGTTGATAATTTTGTGCAACTTTATGATATAGTGTTAGCTTGATTAAATTGAAGCTTAGAATTTCTTGTTGGTACCTTGGACTTGAAGAATTGAGAGTGAGAATTCCAATTCGGTAAAATTCAGGAATTAAGGGCTGACTTTAACTTCCTAGAGGTACGGTTTAAGTTTTGTTTAAATACCATGTAATGTGACATGAAATCCTAGGCTAGAGGACTTAAGATTGTTGTTGGAATTATGTTGAAGTTGCAGATTTTTCAGAGGCAATTGTTTGGACAACAACTTGTTTATTTTACTGGGAGTGATTTAGTCAGCTAAATTGATCCAAAACATTTTTCTATGACTCTTTGAGGTGTTAGAAATGTCCCATTTAAATTTCAGAATTTTTGGATATATGGTTTGTAAGTTATGAATTTTTTAATGTCAAGTGTTTTCATGAAAAACTGGTGCTGTCCGAAATTCAGAATAGCAACTTCTAATTTGAATATATTATAATCTATAAATGATTTTGATATGGAACCAAAAATGAAAGCTTTGTATATGAGTCAAGAACGTTGTTGTAAAATTTC